>CAWVNO010001309.1:0-29943 GCA_963930645.1 Salticus scenicus
ATCGCAATCACTTCCAGAATGTGCAAAAGATATTCTAGTTTCATAACAGACCAGCAGGGACCTGCCAAAGTTAAACCATTTGGCCAGGAGAGCCCTTTTATGCAGACTTTTGCCAGATTTCGATACCCAAAATTTTTGCGATTTTCGCAGAATTTTTTTCAAAAGCCGATTCCAAAGCAACTAATAGAGCTTTGCGATCGCAATCACTTCCAGAATCTGCCCCACGAAGTCTACTTTCATGATAAAGCACGAGGGACCTGCCAAAGTTAAACCATTTGGCCAGGAGAGCCCTTTTTTGAAGGCATGTGCTCGATTTCGTCGCCAAATTTTTTTGTCGAATTTTACGACATCTCATTTTTAAAAGTCGATTCCACAGCAGCTAATAGAGCTTTGCGATCGCAATCACTTCCAGAATGTGCAAAAGATATTCTAGTTTCATAACAGACCAGCAGGGACCTGCCAAAGTTAAACCATTTGGCCAGGAGAGCCCTTTTATGCAGACTTTTGCCAGATTTCGATACCCAAAATTTTTGCGATTTTCGCAGAATTTTTTTCAAAAGCCGATTCCAAAGCAACTAATAGAGCTTTGCGATCGCAATCACTTCCAGAATCTGCCCCACGAAGTCTACTTTCATGATAAAGCACGAGGGACCTGCCAAAGTTAAACCATTTGGCCAGGAGAGCCCTTTTTTGAAGGCATGTGCTCGATTTCGTCGCCAAATTTTTTTGTCGAATTTTACGACATCTCATTTTTAAAAGTCGATTCCACAGCAGCTAATAGAGCTTTGCGATCGCAATCACTTCCAGAATGTGCAAAAGATATTCTAGTTTCATAACAGACCAGCAGGGACCTGCCAAAGTTAAACCATTTGGCCAGGAGAGCCCTTTTATGCAGACTTTTGCCAGATTTCGATACCCAAAATTTTTGCGATTTTCGCAGAATTTTTTTCAAAAGCCGATTCCAAAGCAACTAATAGAGCTTTGCGATCGCAATCACTTCCAGAATCTGCCCCACGAAGTCTACTTTCATGATAAAGCACGAGGGACCTGCCAAAGTTAAACCATTTGGCCAGGAGAGCCCTTTTTTGAAGGCATGTGCTCGATTTCGTCGCCAAATTTTTTTGTCGAATTTTACGACATCTCATTTTTAAAAGTCGATTCCACAGCAGCTAATAGAGCTTTGCGATCGCAATCACTTCCAGAATGTGCAAAAGATATTCTAGTTTCATAACAGACCAGCAGGGACCTGCCAAAGTTAAACCATTTGGCCAGGAGAGCCCTTTTATGCAGACTTTTGCCAGATTTCGATACCCAAAATTTTTGCGATTTTCGCAGAATTTTTTTCAAAAGCCGATTCCAAAGCAACTAATAGAGCTTTGCGATCGCAATCACTTCCAGAATCTGCCCCACGAAGTCTACTTTCATGATAAAGCACGAGGGACCTGCCAAAGTTAAACCATTTGGCCAGGAGAGCCCTTTTTTGAAGGCATGTGCTCGATTTCGTCGCCAAATTTTTTTGTCGAATTTTACGACATCTCATTTTTAAAAGTCGATTCCACAGCAGCTAATAGAGCTTTGCGATCGCAATCACTTCCAGAATGTGCAAAAGATATTCTAGTTTCATAACAGACCAGCAGGGACCTGCCAAAGTTAAACCATTTGGCCAGGAGAGCCCTTTTATGCAGACTTTTGCCAGATTTCGATACCCAAAATTTTTGCGATTTTCGCAGAATTTTTTTCAAAAGCCGATTCCAAAGCAACTAATAGAGCTTTGCGATCGCAATCACTTCCAGAATCTGCCCCACGAAGTCTACTTTCATGATAAAGCACGAGGGACCTGCCAAAGTTAAACCATTTGGCCAGGAGAGCCCTTTTTTGAAGGCATGTGCTCGATTTCGTCGCCAAATTTTTTTGTCGAATTTTACGACATCTCATTTTTAAAAGTCGATTCCACAGCAGCTAATAGAGCTTTGCGATCGCAATCACTTCCAGAATGTGCAAAAGATATTCTAGTTTCATAACAGACCAGCAGGGACCTGCCAAAGTTAAACCATTTGGCCAGGAGAGCCCTTTTATGCAGACTTTTGCCAGATTTCGATACCCAAAATTTTTGCGATTTTCGCAGAATTTTTTTCAAAAGCCGATTCCAAAGCAACTAATAGAGCTTTGCGATCGCAATCACTTCCAGAATCTGCCCCACGAAGTCTACTTTCATGATAAAGCACGAGGGACCTGCCAAAGTTAAACCATTTGGCCAGGAGAGCCCTTTTTTGAAGGCATGTGCTCGATTTCGTCGCCAAATTTTTTTGTCGAATTTTACGACATCTCATTTTTAAAAGTCGATTCCACAGCAGCTAATAGAGCTTTGCGATCGCAATCACTTCCAGAATGTGCAAAAGATATTCTAGTTTCATAACAGACCAGCAGGGACCTGCCAAAGTTAAACCATTTGGCCAGGAGAGCCCTTTTATGCAGACTTTTGCCAGATTTCGATACCCAAAATTTTTGCGATTTTCGCAGAATTTTTTTCAAAAGCCGATTCCAAAGCAACTAATAGAGCTTTGCGATCGCAATCACTTCCAGAATCTGCCCCACGAAGTCTACTTTCAGGATAAAGCACGAGGGACCTGCCAAAGTTAAACCATTTGGCCAGGAGAGCCCTTTTTTGAAGGCATGTGCTCGATTTCGTCGCCAAATTTTTTTGTCGAATTTTACGACATCTCATTTTTAAAAGTCGATTCCACAGCAGCTAATAGAGCTTTGCGATCGCAATCACTTCCAGAATGTGCAAAAGATATTCTAGTTTCATAACAGACCAGCAGGGACCTGCCAAAGTTAAACCATTTGGCCAGGAGAGCCCTTTTATGCAGACTTTTGCCAGATTTCGATACCCAAAATTTTTGCGATTTTCGCAGAATTTTTTTCAAAAGCCGATTCCAAAGCAACTAATAGAGCTTTGCGATCGCAATCACTTCCAGAATCTGCCCCACGAAGTCTACTTTCATGATAAAGCACGAGGGACCTGCCAAAGTTAAACCATTTGGCCAGGAGAGCCCTTTTTTGAAGGCATGTGCTCGATTTCGTCGCCAAATTTTTTTGTCGAATTTTACGACATCTCATTTTTAAAAGTCGATTCCACAGCAGCTAATAGAGCTTTGCGATCGCAATCACTTCCAGAATGTGCAAAAGATATTCTAGTTTCATAACAGACCAGCAGGGACCTGCCAAAGTTAAACCATTTGGCCAGGAGAGCCCTTTTATGCAGACTTTTGCCAGATTTCGATACCCAAAATTTTTGCGATTTTCGCAGAATTTTTTTCAAAAGCCGATTCCAAAGCAACTAATAGAGCTTTGCGATCGCAATCACTTCCAGAATCTGCCCCACGAAGTCTACTTTCATGATAAAGCACGAGGGACCTGCCAAAGTTAAACCATTTGGCCAGGAGAGCCCTTTTTTGAAGGCATGTGCTCGATTTCGTCGCCAAATTTTTTTGTCGAATTTTACGACATCTCATTTTTAAAAGTCGATTCCACAGCAGCTAATAGAGCTTTGCGATCGCAATCACTTCCAGAATGTGCAAAAGATATTCTAGTTTCATAACAGACCAGCAGGGACCTGCCAAAGTTAAACCATTTGGCCAGGAGAGCCCTTTTATGCAGACTTTTGCCAGATTTCGATACCCAAAATTTTTGCGATTTTCGCAGAATTTTTTTCAAAAGCCGATTCCAAAGCAACTAATAGAGCTTTGCGATCGCAATCACTTCCAGAATCTGCCCCACGAAGTCTACTTTCATGATAAAGCACGAGGGACCTGCCAAAGTTAAACCATTTGGCCAGGAGAGCCCTTTTTTGAAGGCATGTGCTCGATTTCGTCGCCAAATTTTTTTGTCGAATTTTACGACATCTCATTTTTAAAAGTCGATTCCACAGCAGCTAATAGAGCTTTGCGATCGCAATCACTTCCAGAATGTGCAAAAGATATTCTAGTTTCATAACAGACCAGCAGGGACCTGCCAAAGTTAAACCATTTGGCCAGGAGAGCCCTTTTATGCAGACTTTTGCCAGATTTCGATACCCAAAATTTTTGCGATTTTCGCAGAATTTTTTTCAAAAGCCGATTCCAAAGCAACTAATAGAGCTTTGCGATCGCAATCACTTCCAGAATCTGCCCCACGAAGTCTACTTTCATGATAAAGCACGAGGGACCTGCCAAAGTTAAACCATTTGGCCAGGAGAGCCCTTTTTTGAAGGCATGTGCTCGATTTCGTCGCCAAATTTTTTTGTCGAATTTTACGACATCTCATTTTTAAAAGTCGATTCCACAGCAGCTAATAGAGCTTTGCGATCGCAATCACTTCCAGAATGTGCAAAAGATATTCTAGTTTCATAACAGACCAGCAGGGACCTGCCAAAGTTAAACCATTTGGCCAGGAGAGCCCTTTTATGCAGACTTTTGCCAGATTTCGATACCCAAAATTTTTGCGATTTTCGCAGAATTTTTTTCAAAAGCCGATTCCAAAGCAACTAATAGAGCTTTGCGATCGCAATCACTTCCAGAATCTGCCCCACGAAGTCTACTTTCATGATAAAGCACGAGGGACCTGCCAAAGTTAAACCATTTGGCCAGGAGAGCCCTTTTTTGAAGGCATGTGCTCGATTTCGTCGCCAAATTTTTTTGTCGAATTTTACGACATCTCATTTTTAAAAGTCGATTCCACAGCAGCTAATAGAGCTTTGCGATCGCAATCACTTCCAGAATGTGCAAAAGATATTCTAGTTTCATAACAGACCAGCAGGGACCTGCCAAAGTTAAACCATTTGGCCAGGAGAGCCCTTTTATGCAGACTTTTGCCAGATTTCGATACCCAAAATTTTTGCGATTTTCGCAGAATTTTTTTCAAAAGCCGATTCCAAAGCAACTAATAGAGCTTTGCGATCGCAATCACTTCCAGAATCTGCCCCACGAAGTCTACTTTCATGATAAAGCACGAGGGACCTGCCAAAGTTAAACCATTTGGCCAGGAGAGCCCTTTTTTGAAGGCATGTGCTCGATTTCGTCGCCAAATTTTTTTGTCGAATTTTACGACATCTCATTTTTAAAAGTCGATTCCACAGCAGCTAATAGAGCTTTGCGATCGCAATCACTTCCAGAATGTGCAAAAGATATTCTAGTTTCATAACAGACCAGCAGGGACCTGCCAAAGTTAAACCATTTGGCCAGGAGAGCCCTTTTTTGAAGGCATGTGCTCGATTTCGTCGCCAAATTTTTTTGTCGAATTTTACGACATCTCATTTTTAAAAGTCGATTCCACAGCAGCTAATAGAGCTTTGCGATCGCAATCACTTCCAGAATGTGCAAAAGATATTCTAGTTTCATAACAGACCAGCAGGGACCTGCCAAAGTTAAACCATTTGGCCAGGAGAGCCCTTTTATGCAGACTTTTGCCAGATTTCGATACCCAAAATTTTTGCGATTTTCGCAGAATTTTTTTCAAAAGCCGATTCCAAAGCAACTAATAGAGCTTTGCGATCGCAATCACTTCCAGAATCTGCCCCACGAAGTCTACTTTCATGATAAAGCACGAGGGACCTGCCAAAGTTAAACCATTTGGCCAGGAGAGCCCTTTTTTGAAGGCATGTGCTCGATTTCGTCGCCAAATTTTTTTGTCGAATTTTACGACATCTCATTTTTAAAAGTCGATTCCACAGCAGCTAATAGAGCTTTGCGATCGCAATCACTTCCAGAATGTGCAAAAGATATTCTAGTTTCATAACAGACCAGCAGGGACCTGCCAAAGTTAAACCATTTGGCCAGGAGAGCCCTTTTATGCAGACTTTTGCCAGATTTCGATACCCAAAATTTTTGCGATTTTCGCAGAATTTTTTTCAAAAGCCGATTCCAAAGCAACTAATAGAGCTTTGCGATCGCAATCACTTCCAGAATCTGCCCCACGAAGTCTACTTTCATGATAAAGCACGAGGGACCTGCCAAAGTTAAACCATTTGGCCAGGAGAGCCCTTTTTTGAAGGCATGTGCTCGATTTCGTCGCCAAATTTTTTTGTCGAATTTTACGACATCTCATTTTTAAAAGTCGATTCCACAGCAGCTAATAGAGCTTTGCGATCGCAATCACTTCCAGAATGTGCAAAAGATATTCTAGTTTCATAACAGACCAGCAGGGACCTGCCAAAGTTAAACCATTTGGCCAGGAGAGCCCTTTTATGCAGACTTTTGCCAGATTTCGATACCCAAAATTTTTGCGATTTTCGCAGAATTTTTTTCAAAAGCCGATTCCAAAGCAACTAATAGAGCTTTGCGATCGCAATCACTTCCAGAATCTGCCCCACGAAGTCTACTTTCATGATAAAGCACGAGGGACCTGCCAAAGTTAAACCATTTGGCCAGGAGAGCCCTTTTTTGAAGGCATGTGCTCGATTTCGTCGCCAAATTTTTTTGTCGAATTTTACGACATCTCATTTTTAAAAGTCGATTCCACAGCAGCTAATAGAGCTTTGCGATCGCAATCACTTCCAGAATGTGCAAAAGATATTCTAGTTTCATAACAGACCAGCAGGGACCTGCCAAAGTTAAACCATTTGGCCAGGAGAGCCCTTTTATGCAGACTTTTGCCAGATTTCGATACCCAAAATTTTTGCGATTTTCGCAGAATTTTTTTCAAAAGCCGATTCCAAAGCAACTAATAGAGCTTTGCGATCGCAATCACTTCCAGAATCTGCCCCACGAAGTCTACTTTCATGATAAAGCACGAGGGACCTGCCAAAGTTAAACCATTTGGCCAGGAGAGCCCTTTTTTGAAGGCATGTGCTCGATTTCGTCGCCAAATTTTTTTGTCGAATTTTACGACATCTCATTTTTAAAAGTCGATTCCACAGCAGCTAATAGAGCTTTGCGATCGCAATCACTTCCAGAATGTGCAAAAGATATTCTAGTTTCATAACAGACCAGCAGGGACCTGCCAAAGTTAAACCATTTGGCCAGGAGAGCCCTTTTATGCAGACTTTTGCCAGATTTCGATACCCAAAATTTTTGCGATTTTCGCAGAATTTTTTTCAAAAGCCGATTCCAAAGCAACTAATAGAGCTTTGCGATCGCAATCACTTCCAGAATCTGCCCCACGAAGTCTACTTTCATGATAAAGCACGAGGGACCTGCCAAAGTTAAACCATTTGGCCAGGAGAGCCCTTTTTTGAAGGCATGTGCTCGATTTCGTCGCCAAATTTTTTTGTCGAATTTTACGACATCTCATTTTTAAAAGTCGATTCCACAGCAGCTAATAGAGCTTTGCGATCGCAATCACTTCCAGAATGTGCAAAAGATATTCTAGTTTCATAACAGACCAGCAGGGACCTGCCAAAGTTAAACCATTTGGCCAGGAGAGCCCTTTTATGCAGACTTTTGCCAGATTTCGATACCCAAAATTTTTGCGATTTTCGCAGAATTTTTTTCAAAAGCCGATTCCAAAGCAACTAATAGAGCTTTGCGATCGCAATCACTTCCAGAATCTGCCCCACGAAGTCTACTTTCATGATAAAGCACGAGGGACCTGCCAAAGTTAAACCATTTGGCCAGGAGAGCCCTTTTTTGAAGGCATGTGCTCGATTTCGTCGCCAAATTTTTTTGTCGAATTTTACGACATCTCATTTTTAAAAGTCGATTCCACAGCAGCTAATAGAGCTTTGCGATCGCAATCACTTCCAGAATGTGCAAAAGATATTCTAGTTTCATAACAGACCAGCAGGGACCTGCCAAAGTTAAACCATTTGGCCAGGAGAGCCCTTTTATGCAGACTTTTGCCAGATTTCGATACCCAAAATTTTTGCGATTTTCGCAGAATTTTTTTCAAAAGCCGATTCCAAAGCAACTAATAGAGCTTTGCGATCGCAATCACTTCCAGAATCTGCCCCACGAAGTCTACTTTCATGATAAAGCACGAGGGACCTGCCAAAGTTAAACCATTTGGCCAGGAGAGCCCTTTTTTGAAGGCATGTGCTCGATTTCGTCGCCAAATTTTTTTGTCGAATTTTACGACATCTCATTTTTAAAAGTCGATTCCACAGCAGCTAATAGAGCTTTGCGATCGCAATCACTTCCAGAATGTGCAAAAGATATTCTAGTTTCATAACAGACCAGCAGGGACCTGCCAAAGTTAAACCATTTGGCCAGGAGAGCCCTTTTATGCAGACTTTTGCCAGATTTCGATACCCAAAATTTTTGCGATTTTCGCAGAATTTTTTTCAAAAGCCGATTCCAAAGCAACTAATAGAGCTTTGCGATCGCAATCACTTCCAGAATCTGCCCCACGAAGTCTACTTTCATGATAAAGCACGAGGGACCTGCCAAAGTTAAACCATTTGGCCAGGAGAGCCCTTTTTTGAAGGCATGTGCTCGATTTCGTCGCCAAATTTTTTTGTCGAATTTTACGACATCTCATTTTTAAAAGTCGATTCCACAGCAGCTAATAGAGCTTTGCGATCGCAATCACTTCCAGAATGTGCAAAAGATATTCTAGTTTCATAACAGACCAGCAGGGACCTGCCAAAGTTAAACCATTTGGCCAGGAGAGCCCTTTTATGCAGACTTTTGCCAGATTTCGATACCCAAAATTTTTGCGATTTTCGCAGAATTTTTTTCAAAAGCCGATTCCAAAGCAACTAATAGAGCTTTGCGATCGCAATCACTTCCAGAATCTGCCCCACGAAGTCTACTTTCATGATAAAGCACGAGGGACCTGCCAAAGTTAAACCATTTGGCCAGGAGAGCCCTTTTTTGAAGGCATGTGCTCGATTTCGTCGCCAAATTTTTTTGTCGAATTTTACGACATCTCATTTTTAAAAGTCGATTCCACAGCAGCTAATAGAGCTTTGCGATCGCAATCACTTCCAGAATGTGCAAAAGATATTCTAGTTTCATAACAGACCAGCAGGGACCTGCCAAAGTTAAACCATTTGGCCAGGAGAGCCCTTTTATGCAGACTTTTGCCAGATTTCGATACCCAAAATTTTTGCGATTTTCGCAGAATTTTTTTCAAAAGCCGATTCCAAAGCAACTAATAGAGCTTTGCGATCGCAATCACTTCCAGAATCTGCCCCACGAAGTCTACTTTCATGATAAAGCACGAGGGACCTGCCAAAGTTAAACCATTTGGCCAGGAGAGCCCTTTTTTGAAGGCATGTGCTCGATTTCGTCGCCAAATTTTTTTGTCGAATTTTACGACATCTCATTTTTAAAAGTCGATTCCACAGCAGCTAATAGAGCTTTGCGATCGCAATCACTTCCAGAATGTGCAAAAGATATTCTAGTTTCATAACAGACCAGCAGGGACCTGCCAAAGTTAAACCATTTGGCCAGGAGAGCCCTTTTATGCAGACTTTTGCCAGATTTCGATACCCAAAATTTTTGCGATTTTCGCAGAATTTTTTTCAAAAGCCGATTCCAAAGCAACTAATAGAGCTTTGCGATCGCAATCACTTCCAGAATCTGCCCCACGAAGTCTACTTTCATGATAAAGCACGAGGGACCTGCCAAAGTTAAACCATTTGGCCAGGAGAGCCCTTTTTTGAAGGCATGTGCTCGATTTCGTCGCCAAATTTTTTTGTCGAATTTTACGACATCTCATTTTTAAAAGTCGATTCCACAGCAGCTAATAGAGCTTTGCGATCGCAATCACTTCCAGAATGTGCAAAAGATATTCTAGTTTCATAACAGACCAGCAGGGACCTGCCAAAGTTAAACCATTTGGCCAGGAGAGCCCTTTTATGCAGACTTTTGCCAGATTTCGATACCCAAAATTTTTGCGATTTTCGCAGAATTTTTTTCAAAAGCCGATTCCAAAGCAACTAATAGAGCTTTGCGATCGCAATCACTTCCAGAATCTGCCCCACGAAGTCTACTTTCATGATAAAGCACGAGGGACCTGCCAAAGTTAAACCATTTGGCCAGGAGAGCCCTTTTTTGAAGGCATGTGCTCGATTTCGTCGCCAAATTTTTTTGTCGAATTTTACGACATCTCATTTTTAAAAGTCGATTCCACAGCAGCTAATAGAGCTTTGCGATCGCAATCACTTCCAGAATGTGCAAAAGATATTCTAGTTTCATAACAGACCAGCAGGGACCTGCCAAAGTTAAACCATTTGGCCAGGAGAGCCCTTTTATGCAGACTTTTGCCAGATTTCGATACCCAAAATTTTTGCGATTTTCGCAGAATTTTTTTCAAAAGCCGATTCCAAAGCAACTAATAGAGCTTTGCGATCGCAATCACTTCCAGAATCTGCCCCACGAAGTCTACTTTCATGATAAAGCACGAGGGACCTGCCAAAGTTAAACCATTTGGCCAGGAGAGCCCTTTTTTGAAGGCATGTGCTCGATTTCGTCGCCAAATTTTTTTGTCGAATTTTACGACATCTCATTTTTAAAAGTCGATTCCACAGCAGCTAATAGAGCTTTGCGATCGCAATCACTTCCAGAATGTGCAAAAGATATTCTAGTTTCATAACAGACCAGCAGGGACCTGCCAAAGTTAAACCATTTGGCCAGGAGAGCCCTTTTATGCAGACTTTTGCCAGATTTCGATACCCAAAATTTTTGCGATTTTCGCAGAATTTTTTTCAAAAGCCGATTCCAAAGCAACTAATAGAGCTTTGCGATCGCAATCACTTCCAGAATCTGCCCCACGAAGTCTACTTTCATGATAAAGCACGAGGGACCTGCCAAAGTTAAACCATTTGGCCAGGAGAGCCCTTTTTTGAAGGCATGTGCTCGATTTCGTCGCCAAATTTTTTTGTCGAATTTTACGACATCTCATTTTTAAAAGTCGATTCCACAGCAGCTAATAGAGCTTTGCGATCGCAATCACTTCCAGAATGTGCAAAAGATATTCTAGTTTCATAACAGACCAGCAGGGACCTGCCAAAGTTAAACCATTTGGCCAGGAGAGCCCTTTTATGCAGACTTTTGCCAGATTTCGATACCCAAAATTTTTGCGATTTTCGCAGAATTTTTTTCAAAAGCCGATTCCAAAGCAACTAATAGAGCTTTGCGATCGCAATCACTTCCAGAATCTGCCCCACGAAGTCTACTTTCATGATAAAGCACGAGGGACCTGCCAAAGTTAAACCATTTGGCCAGGAGAGCCCTTTTTTGAAGGCATGTGCTCGATTTCGTCGCCAAATTTTTTTGTCGAATTTTACGACATCTCATTTTTAAAAGTCGATTCCACAGCAGCTAATAGAGCTTTGCGATCGCAATCACTTCCAGAATGTGCAAAAGATATTCTAGTTTCATAACAGACCAGCAGGGACCTGCCAAAGTTAAACCATTTGGCCAGGAGAGCCCTTTTATGCAGACTTTTGCCAGATTTCGATACCCAAAATTTTTGCGATTTTCGCAGAATTTTTTTCAAAAGCCGATTCCAAAGCAACTAATAGAGCTTTGCGATCGCAATCACTTCCAGAATCTGCCCCACGAAGTCTACTTTCATGATAAAGCACGAGGGACCTGCCAAAGTTAAACCATTTGGCCAGGAGAGCCCTTTTTTGAAGGCATGTGCTCGATTTCGTCGCCAAATTTTTTTGTCGAATTTTACGACATCTCATTTTTAAAAGTCGATTCCACAGCAGCTAATAGAGCTTTGCGATCGCAATCACTTCCAGAATGTGCAAAAGATATTCTAGTTTCATAACAGACCAGCAGGGACCTGCCAAAGTTAAACCATTTGGCCAGGAGAGCCCTTTTATGCAGACTTTTGCCAGATTTCGATACCCAAAATTTTTGCGATTTTCGCAGAATTTTTTTCAAAAGCCGATTCCAAAGCAACTAATAGAGCTTTGCGATCGCAATCACTTCCAGAATCTGCCCCACGAAGTCTACTTTCATGATAAAGCACGAGGGACCTGCCAAAGTTAAACCATTTGGCCAGGAGAGCCCTTTTTTGAAGGCATGTGCTCGATTTCGTCGCCAAATTTTTTTGTCGAATTTTACGACATCTCATTTTTAAAAGTCGATTCCACAGCAGCTAATAGAGCTTTGCGATCGCAATCACTTCCAGAATGTGCAAAAGATATTCTAGTTTCATAACAGACCAGCAGGGACCTGCCAAAGTTAAACCATTTGGCCAGGAGAGCCCTTTTATGCAGACTTTTGCCAGATTTCGATACCCAAAATTTTTGCGATTTTCGCAGAATTTTTTTCAAAAGCCGATTCCAAAGCAACTAATAGAGCTTTGCGATCGCAATCACTTCCAGAATCTGCCCCACGAAGTCTACTTTCATGATAAAGCACGAGGGACCTGCCAAAGTTAAACCATTTGGCCAGGAGAGCCCTTTTTTGAAGGCATGTGCTCGATTTCGTCGCCAAATTTTTTTGTCGAATTTTACGACATCTCATTTTTAAAAGTCGATTCCACAGCAGCTAATAGAGCTTTGCGATCGCAATCACTTCCAGAATGTGCAAAAGATATTCTAGTTTCATAACAGACCAGCAGGGACCTGCCAAAGTTAAACCATTTGGCCAGGAGAGCCCTTTTATGCAGACTTTTGCCAGATTTCGATACCCAAAATTTTTGCGATTTTCGCAGAATTTTTTTCAAAAGCCGATTCCAAAGCAACTAATAGAGCTTTGCGATCGCAATCACTTCCAGAATCTGCCCCAAAAGATATTCTAGTTTCATAACAGACCAGCAGGGACCTGCCAAAGTTAAACCATTTGGCCAGGAGAGCCCTTTTATGCAGACTTTTGCCAGATTTCGATACCCAAAATTTTTGCGATTTTCGCAGAATTTTTTTCAAAAGCCGATTCCAAAGCAACTAATAGAGCTTTGCGATCGCAATCACTTCCAGAATCTGCCCCACGAAGTCTACTTTCATGATAAAGCACGAGGGACCTGCCAAAGTTAAACCATTTGGCCAGGAGAGCCCTTTTTTGAAGGCATGTGCTCGATTTCGTCGCCAAATTTTTTTGTCGAATTTTACGACATCTCATTTTTAAAAGTCGATTCCACAGCAGCTAATAGAGCTTTGCGATCGCAATCACTTCCAGAATGTGCAAAAGATATTCTAGTTTCATAACAGACCAGCAGGGACCTGCCAAAGTTAAACCATTTGGCCAGGAGAGCCCTTTTATGCAGACTTTTGCCAGATTTCGATACCCAAAATTTTTGCGATTTTCGCAGAATTTTTTTCAAAAGCCGATTCCAAAGCAACTAATAGAGCTTTGCGATCGCAATCACTTCCAGAATCTGCCCCACGAAGTCTACTTTCATGATAAAGCACGAGGGACCTGCCAAAGTTAAACCATTTGGCCAGGAGAGCCCTTTTTTGAAGGCATGTGCTCGATTTCGTCGCCAAATTTTTTTGTCGAATTTTACGACATCTCATTTTTAAAAGTCGATTCCACAGCAGCTAATAGAGCTTTGCGATCGCAATCACTTCCAGAATGTGCAAAAGATATTCTAGTTTCATAACAGACCAGCAGGGACCTGCCAAAGTTAAACCATTTGGCCAGGAGAGCCCTTTTATGCAGACTTTTGCCAGATTTCGATACCCAAAATTTTTGCGATTTTCGCAGAATTTTTTTCAAAAGCCGATTCCAAAGCAACTAATAGAGCTTTGCGATCGCAATCACTTCCAGAATCTGCCCCACGAAGTCTACTTTCATGATAAAGCACGAGGGACCTGCCAAAGTTAAACCATTTGGCCAGGAGAGCCCTTTTTTGAAGGCATGTGCTCGATTTCGTCGCCAAATTTTTTTGTCGAATTTTACGACATCTCATTTTTAAAAGTCGATTCCACAGCAGCTAATAGAGCTTTGCGATCGCAATCACTTCCAGAATGTGCAAAAGATATTCTAGTTTCATAACAGACCAGCAGGGACCTGCCAAAGTTAAACCATTTGGCCAGGAGAGCCCTTTTATGCAGACTTTTGCCAGATTTCGATACCCAAAATTTTTGCGATTTTCGCAGAATTTTTTTCAAAAGCCGATTCCAAAGCAACTAATAGAGCTTTGCGATCGCAATCACTTCCAGAATCTGCCCCACGAAGTCTACTTTCATGATAAAGCACGAGGGACCTGCCAAAGTTAAACCATTTGGCCAGGAGAGCCCTTTTTTGAAGGCATGTGCTCGATTTCGTCGCCAAATTTTTTTGTCGAATTTTACGACATCTCATTTTTAAAAGTCGATTCCACAGCAGCTAATAGAGCTTTGCGATCGCAATCACTTCCAGAATGTGCAAAAGATATTCTAGTTTCATAACAGACCAGCAGGGACCTGCCAAAGTTAAACCATTTGGCCAGGAGAGCCCTTTTATGCAGACTTTTGCCAGATTTCGATACCCAAAATTTTTGCGATTTTCGCAGAATTTTTTTCAAAAGCCGATTCCAAAGCAACTAATAGAGCTTTGCGATCGCAATCACTTCCAGAATCTGCCCCACGAAGTCTACTTTCATGATAAAGCACGAGGGACCTGCCAAAGTTAAACCATTTGGCCAGGAGAGCCCTTTTTTGAAGGCATGTGCTCGATTTCGTCGCCAAATTTTTTTGTCGAATTTTACGACATCTCATTTTTAAAAGTCGATTCCACAGCAGCTAATAGAGCTTTGCGATCGCAATCACTTCCAGAATGTGCAAAAGATATTCTAGTTTCATAACAGACCAGCAGGGACCTGCCAAAGTTAAACCATTTGGCCAGGAGAGCCCTTTTATGCAGACTTTTGCCAGATTTCGATACCCAAAATTTTTGCGATTTTCGCAGAATTTTTTTCAAAAGCCGATTCCAAAGCAACTAATAGAGCTTTGCGATCGCAATCACTTCCAGAATCTGCCCCACGAAGTCTACTTTCATGATAAAGCACGAGGGACCTGCCAAAGTTAAACCATTTGGCCAGGAGAGCCCTTTTTTGAAGGCATGTGCTCGATTTCGTCGCCAAATTTTTTTGTCGAATTTTACGACATCTCATTTTTAAAAGTCGATTCCACAGCAGCTAATAGAGCTTTGCGATCGCAATCACTTCCAGAATGTGCAAAAGATATTCTAGTTTCATAACAGACCAGCAGGGACCTGCCAAAGTTAAACCATTTGGCCAGGAGAGCCCTTTTATGCAGACTTTTGCCAGATTTCGATACCCAAAATTTTTGCGATTTTCGCAGAATTTTTTTCAAAAGCCGATTCCAAAGCAACTAATAGAGCTTTGCGATCGCAATCACTTCCAGAATCTGCCCCACGAAGTCTACTTTCATGATAAAGCACGAGGGACCTGCCAAAGTTAAACCATTTGGCCAGGAGAGCCCTTTTTTGAAGGCATGTGCTCGATTTCGTCGCCAAATTTTTTTGTCGAATTTTACGACATCTCATTTTTAAAAGTCGATTCCACAGCAGCTAATAGAGCTTTGCGATCGCAATCACTTCCAGAATGTGCAAAAGATATTCTAGTTTCATAACAGACCAGCAGGGACCTGCCAAAGTTAAACCATTTGGCCAGGAGAGCCCTTTTATGCAGACTTTTGCCAGATTTCGATACCCAAAATTTTTGCGATTTTCGCAGAATTTTTTTCAAAAGCCGATTCCAAAGCAACTAATAGAGCTTTGCGATCGCAATCACTTCCAGAATCTGCCCCACGAAGTCTACTTTCATGATAAAGCACGAGGGACCTGCCAAAGTTAAACCATTTGGCCAGGAGAGCCCTTTTTTGAAGGCATGTGCTCGATTTCGTCGCCAAATTTTTTTGTCGAATTTTACGACATCTCATTTTTAAAAGTCGATTCCACAGCAGCTAATAGAGCTTTGCGATCGCAATCACTTCCAGAATGTGCAAAAGATATTCTAGTTTCATAACAGACCAGCAGGGACCTGCCAAAGTTAAACCATTTGGCCAGGAGAGCCCTTTTATGCAGACTTTTGCCAGATTTCGATACCCAAAATTTTTGCGATTTTCGCAGAATTTTTTTCAAAAGCCGATTCCAAAGCAACTAATAGAGCTTTGCGATCGCAATCACTTCCAGAATCTGCCCCACGAAGTCTACTTTCATGATAAAGCACGAGGGACCTGCCAAAGTTAAACCATTTGGCCAGGAGAGCCCTTTTTTGAAGGCATGTGCTCGATTTCGTCGCCAAATTTTTTTGTCGAATTTTACGACATCTCATTTTTAAAAGTCGATTCCACAGCAGCTAATAGAGCTTTGCGATCGCAATCACTTCCAGAATGTGCAAAAGATATTCTAGTTTCATAACAGACCAGCAGGGACCTGCCAAAGTTAAACCATTTGGCCAGGAGAGCCCTTTTATGCAGACTTTTGCCAGATTTCGATACCCAAAATTTTTGCGATTTTCGCAGAATTTTTTTCAAAAGCCGATTCCAAAGCAACTAATAGAGCTTTGCGATCGCAATCACTTCCAGAATCTGCCCCACGAAGTCTACTTTCATGATAAAGCACGAGGGACCTGCCAAAGTTAAACCATTTGGCCAGGAGAGCCCTTTTTTGAAGGCATGTGCTCGATTTCGTCGCCAAATTTTTTTGTCGAATTTTACGACATCTCATTTTTAAAAGTCGATTCCACAGCAGCTAATAGAGCTTTGCGATCGCAATCACTTCCAGAATGTGCAAAAGATATTCTAGTTTCATAACAGACCAGCAGGGACCTGCCAAAGTTAAACCATTTGGCCAGGAGAGCCCTTTTATGCAGACTTTTGCCAGATTTCGATACCCAAAATTTTTGCGATTTTCGCAGAATTTTTTTCAAAAGCCGATTCCAAAGCAACTAATAGAGCTTTGCGATCGCAATCACTTCCAGAATCTGCCCCACGAAGTCTACTTTCATGATAAAGCACGAGGGACCTGCCAAAGTTAAACCATTTGGCCAGGAGAGCCCTTTTTTGAAGGCATGTGCTCGATTTCGTCGCCAAATTTTTTTGTCGAATTTTACGACATCTCATTTTTAAAAGTCGATTCCACAGCAGCTAATAGAGCTTTGCGATCGCAATCACTTCCAGAATGTGCAAAAGATATTCTAGTTTCATAACAGACCAGCAGGGACCTGCCAAAGTTAAACCATTTGGCCAGGAGAGCCCTTTTATGCAGACTTTTGCCAGATTTCGATACCCAAAATTTTTGCGATTTTCGCAGAATTTTTTTCAAAAGCCGATTCCAAAGCAACTAATAGAGCTTTGAGATCGCAATCACTTCCAGAATCTGCCCCACGAAGTCTACTTTCATGATAAAGCACGAGGGACCTGCCAAAGTTAAACCATTTGGCCAGGAGAGCCCTTTTTTGAAGGCATGTGCTCGATTTCGTCGCCAAATTTTTTTGTCGAATTTTACGACATCTCATTTTTAAAAGTCGATTCCACAGCAGCTAATAGAGCTTTGCGATCGCAATCACTTCCAGAATGTGCAAAAGATATTCTAGTTTCATAACAGACCAGCAGGGACCTGCCAAAGTTAAACCATTTGGCCAGGAGAGCCCTTTTATGCAGACTTTTGCCAGATTTCGATACCCAAAATTTTTGCGATTTTCGCAGAATTTTTTTCAAAAGCCGATTCCAAAGCAACTAATAGAGCTGTGCGATCGCAATCACTTCCAGAATCTGCCCCACGAAGTCTACTTTCATGATAAAGCACGAGGGACCTGCCAAAGTTAAACCATTTGGCCAGGAGAGCCCTTTTTTGAAGGCATGTGCTCGATTTCGTCGCCAAATTTTTTTGTCGAATTTTACGACATCTCATTTTTAAAAGTCGATTCCACAGCAGCTAATAGAGCTTTGCGATCGCAATCACTTCCAGAATGTGCAAAAGATATTCTAGTTTCATAACAGACCAGCAGGGACCTGCCAAAGTTAAACCATTTGGCCAGGAGAGCCCTTTTATGCAGACTTTTGCCAGATTTCGATACCCAAAATTTTTGCGATTTTCGCAGAATTTTTTTCAAAAGCCGATTCCAAAGCAACTAATAGAGCTTTGCGATCGCAATCACTTCCAGAATCTGCCCCACGAAGTCTACTTTCATGATAAAGCACGAGGGACCTGCCAAAGTTAAACCATTTGGCCAGGAGAGCCCTTTTTTGAAGGCATGTGCTCGATTTCGTCGCCAAATTTTTTTGTCGAATTTTACGACATCTCATTTTTAAAAGTCGATTCCACAGCAGCTAATAGAGCTTTGCGATCGCAATCACTTCCAGAATGTGCAAAAGATATTCTAGTTTCATAACAGACCAGCAGGGACCTGCCAAAGTTAAACCATTTGGCCAGGAGAGCCCTTTTATGCAGACTTTTGCCAGATTTCGATACCCAAAATTTTTGCGATTTTCGCAGAATTTTTTTCAAAAGCCGATTCCAAAGCAACTAATAGAGCTTTGCGATCGCAATCACTTCCAGAATCTGCCCCACGAAGTCTACTTTCATGATAAAGCACGAGGGACCTGCCAAAGTTAAACCATTTGGCCAGGAGAGCCCTTTTTTGAAGGCATGTGCTCGATTTCGTCGCCAAATTTTTTTGTCGAATTTTACGACATCTCATTTTTAAAAGTCGATTCCACAGCAGCTAATAGAGCTTTGCGATCGCAATCACTTCCAGAATGTGCAAAAGATATTCTAGTTTCATAACAGACCAGCAGGGACCTGCCAAAGTTAAACCATTTGGCCAGGAGAGCCCTTTTATGCAGACTTTTGCCAGATTTCGATACCCAAAATTTTTGCGATTTTCGCAGAATTTTTTTCAAAAGCCGATTCCAAAGCAACTAATAGAGCTTTGCGATCGCAATCACTTCCAGAATCTGCCCCACGAAGTCTACTTTCATGATAAAGCACGAGGGACCTGCCAAAGTTAAACCATTTGGCCAGGAGAGCCCTTTTTTGAAGGCATGTGCTCGATTTCGTCGCCAAATTTTTTTGTCGAATTTTACGACATCTCATTTTTAAAAGTCGATTCCACAGCAGCTAATAGAGCTTTGCGATCGCAATCACTTCCAGAATGTGCAAAAGATATTCTAGTTTCATAACAGACCAGCAGGGACCTGCCAAAGTTAAACCATTTGGCCAGGAGAGCCCTTTTATGCAGACTTTTGCCAGATTTCGATACCCAAAATTTTTGCGATTTTCGCAGAATTTTTTTCAAAAGCCGATTCCAAAGCAACTAATAGAGCTTTGCGATCGCAATCACTTCCAGAATCTGCCCCACGAAGTCTACTTTCATGATAAAGCACGAGGGACCTGCCAAAGTTAAACCATTTGGCCAGGAGAGCCCTTTTTTGAAGGCATGTGCTCGATTTCGTCGCCAAATTTTTTTGTCGAATTTTACGACATCTCATTTTTAAAAGTCGATTCCACAGCAGCTAATAGAGCTTTGCGATCGCAATCACTTCCAGAATGTGCAAAAGATATTCTAGTTTCATAACAGACCAGCAGGGACCTGCCAAAGTTAAACCATTTGGCCAGGAGAGCCCTTTTATGCAGACTTTTGCCAGATTTCGATACCCAAAATTTTTGCGATTTTCGCAGAATTTTTTTCAAAAGCCGATTCCAAAGCAACTAATAGAGCTTTGCGATCGCAATCACTTCCAGAATCTGCCCCACGAAGTCTACTTTCATGATAAAGCACGAGGGACCTGCCAAAGTTAAACCATTTGGCCAGGAGAGCCCTTTTTTGAAGGCATGTGCTCGATTTCGTCGCCAAATTTTTTTGTCGAATTTTACGACATCTCATTTTTAAAAGTCGATTCCACAGCAGCTAATAGAGCTTTGCGATCGCAATCACTTCCAGAATGTGCAAAAGATATTCTAGTTTCATAACAGACCAGCAGGGACCTGCCAAAGTTAAACCATTTGGCCAGGAGAGCCCTTTTATGCAGACTTTTGCCAGATTTCGATACCCAAAATTTTTGCGATTTTCGCAGAATTTTTTTCAAAAGCCGATTCCAAAGCAACTAATAGAGCTTTGCGATCGCAATCACTTCCAGAATCTGCCCCACGAAGTCTACTTTCATGATAAAGCACGAGGGACCTGCCAAAGTTAAACCATTTGGCCAGGAGAGCCCTTTTTTGAAGGCATGTGCTCGATTTCGTCGCCAAATTTTTTTGTCGAATTTTACGACATCTCATTTTTAAAAGTCGATTCCACAGCAGCTAATAGAGCTTTGCGATCGCAATCACTTCCAGAATGTGCAAAAGATATTCTAGTTTCATAACAGACCAGCAGGGACCTGCCAAAGTTAAACCATTTGGCCAGGAGAGCCCTTTTATGCAGACTTTTGCCAGATTTCGATACCCAAAATTTTTGCGATTTTCGCAGAATTTTTTTCAAAAGCCGATTCCAAAGCAACTAATAGAGCTTTGCGATCGCAATCACTTCCAGAATCTGCCCCACGAAGTCTACTTTCATGATAAAGCACGAGGGACCTGCCAAAGTTAAACCATTTGGCCAGGAGAGCCCTTTTTTGAAGGCATGTGCTCGATTTCGTCGCCAAATTTTTTTGTCGAATTTTACGACATCTCATTTTTAAAAGTCGATTCCACAGCAGCTAATAGAGCTTTGCGATCGCAATCACTTCCAGAATGTGCAAAAGATATTCTAGTTTCATAACAGACCAGCAGGGACCTGCCAAAGTTAAACCATTTGGCCAGGAGAGCCCTTTTATGCAGACTTTTGCCAGATTTCGATACCCAAAATTTTTGCGATTTTCGCAGAATTTTTTTCAAAAGCCGATTCCAAAGCAACTAATAGAGCTTTGCGATCGCAATCACTTCCAGAATCTGCCCCACGAAGTCTACTTTCATGATAAAGCACGAGGGACCTGCCAAAGTTAAACCATTTGGCCAGGAGAGCCCTTTTTTGAAGGCATGTGCTCGATTTCGTCGCCAAATTTTTTTGTCGAATTTTACGACATCTCATTTTTAAAAGTCGATTCCACAGCAGCTAATAGAGCTTTGCGATCGCAATCACTTCCAGAATGTGCAAAAGATATTCTAGTTTCATAACAGACCAGCAGGGACCTGCCAAAGTTAAACCATTTGGCCAGGAGAGCCCTTTTATGCAGACTTTTGCCAGATTTCGATACCCAAAATTTTTGCGATTTTCGCAGAATTTTTTTCAAAAGCCGATTCCAAAGCAACTAATAGAGCTTTGCGATCGCAATCACTTCCAGAATCTGCCCCACGAAGTCTACTTTCATGATAAAGCACGAGGGACCTGCCAAAGTTAAACCATTTGGCCAGGAGAGCCCTTTTTTGAAGGCATGTGCTCGATTTCGTCGCCAAATTTTTTTGTCGAATTTTACGACATCTCATTTTTAAAAGTCGATTCCACAGCAGCTAATAGAGCTTTGCGATCGCAATCACTTCCAGAATGTGCAAAAGATATTCTAGTTTCATAACAGACCAGCAGGGACCTGCCAAAGTTAAACCATTTGGCCAGGAGAGCCCTTTTATGCAGACTTTTGCCAGATTTCGATACCCAAAATTTTTGCGATTTTCGCAGAATTTTTTTCAAAAGCCGATTCCAAAGCAACTAATAGAGCTTTGCGATCGCAATCACTTCCAGAATCTGCCCCACGAAGTCTACTTTCATGATAAAGCACGAGGGACCTGCCAAAGTTAAACCATTTGGCCAGGAGAGCCCTTTTTTGAAGGCATGTGCTCGATTTCGTCGCCAAATTTTTTTGTCGAATTTTACGACATCTCATTTTTAAAAGTCGATTCCACAGCAGCTAATAGAGCTTTGCGATCGCAATCACTTCCAGAATGTGCAAAAGATATTCTAGTTTCATAACAGACCAGCAGGGACCTGCCAAAGTTAAACCATTTGGCCAGGAGAGCCCTTTTATGCAGACTTTTGCCAGATTTCGATACCCAAAATTTTTGCGATTTTCGCAGAATTTTTTTCAAAAGCCGATTCCAAAGCAACTAATAGAGCTTTGCGATCGCAATCACTTCCAGAATCTGCCCCACGAAGTCTACTTTCATGATAAAGCACGAGGGACCTGCCAAAGTTAAACCATTTGGCCAGGAGAGCCCTTTTTTGAAGGCATGTGCTCGATTTCGTCGCCAAATTTTTTTGTCGAATTTTACGACATCTCATTTTTAAAAGTCGATTCCACAGCAGCTAATAGAGCTTTGCGATCGCAATCACTTCCAGAATGTGCAAAAGATATTCTAGTTTCATAACAGACCAGCAGGGACCTGCCAAAGTTAAACCATTTGGCCAGGAGAGCCCTTTTTTGAAGGCATGTGCTCGATTTCGTCGCCAAATTTTTTTGTCGAATTTTACGACATCTCATTTTTAAAAGTCGATTCCACAGCAGCTAATAGAGCTTTGCGATCGCAATCACTTCCAGAATGTGCAAAAGATATTCTAGTTTCATAACAGACCAGCAGGGACCTGCCAAAGTTAAACCATTTGGCCAGGAGAGCCCTTTTATGCAGACTTTTGCCAGATTTCGATACCCAAAATTTTTGCGATTTTCGCAGAATTTTTTTCAAAAGCCGATTCCAAAGCAACTAATAGAGCTTTGCGATCGCAATCACTTCCAGAATCTGCCCCACGAAGTCTACTTTCATGATAAAGCACGAGGGACCTGCCAAAGTTAAACCATTTGGCCAGGAGAGCCCTTTTTTGAAGGCATGTGCTCGATTTCGTCGCCAAATTTTTTTGTCGAATTTTACGACATCTCATTTTTAAAAGTCGATTCCACAGCAGCTAATAGAGCTTTGCGATCGCAATCACTTCCAGAATGTGCAAAAGATATTCTAGTTTCATAACAGACCAGCAGGGACCTGCCAAAGTTAAACCATTTGGCCAGGAGAGCCCTTTTATGCAGACTTTTGCCAGATTTCGATACCCAAAATTTTTGCGATTTTCGCAGAATTTTTTTCAAAAGCCGATTCCAAAGCAACTAATAGAGCTTTGCGATCGCAATCACTTCCAGAATCTGCCCCACGAAGTCTACTTTCATGATAAAGCACGAGGGACCTGCCAAAGTTAAACCATTTGGCCAGGAGAGCCCTTTTTTGAAGGCATGTGCTCGATTTCGTCGCCAAATTTTTTTGTCGAATTTTACGACATCTCATTTTTAAAAGTCGATTCCACAGCAGCTAATAGAGCTTTGCGATCGCAATCACTTCCAGAATGTGCAAAAGATATTCTAGTTTCATAACAGACCAGCAGGGACCTGCCAAAGTTAAACCATTTGGCCAGGAGAGCCCTTTTATGCAGACTTTTGCCAGATTTCGATACCCAAAATTTTTGCGATTTTCGCAGAATTTTTTTCAAAAGCCGATTCCAAAGCAACTAATAGAGCTTTGCGATCGCAATCACTTCCAGAATCTGCCCCACGAAGTCTACTTTCATGATAAAGCACGAGGGACCTGCCAAAGTTAAACCATTTGGCCAGGAGAGCCCTTTTTTGAAGGCATGTGCTCGATTTCGTCGCCAAATTTTTTTGTCGAATTTTACGACATCTCATTTTTAAAAGTCGATTCCACAGCAGCTAATAGAGCTTTGCGATCGCAATCACTTCCAGAATGTGCAAAAGATATTCTAGTTTCATAACAGACCAGCAGGGACCTGCCAAAGTTAAACCATTTGGCCAGGAGAGCCCTTTTATGCAGACTTTTGCCAGATTTCGATACCCAAAATTTTTGCGATTTTCGCAGAATTTTTTTCAAAAGCCGATTCCAAAGCAACTAATAGAGCTTTGCGATCGCAATCACTTCCAGAATCTGCCCCACGAAGTCTACTTTCATGATAAAGCACGAGGGACCTGCCAAAGTTAAACCATTTGGCCAGGAGAGCCCTTTTTTGAAGGCATGTGCTCGATTTCGTCGCCAAATTTTTTTGTCGAATTTTACGACATCTCATTTTTAAAAGTCGATTCCACAGCAGCTAATAGAGCTTTGCGATCGCAATCACTTCCAGAATGTGCAAAAGATATTCTAGTTTCATAACAGACCAGCAGGGACCTGCCAAAGTTAAACCATTTGGCCAGGAGAGCCCTTTTATGCAGACTTTTGCCAGATTTCGATACCCAAAATTTTTGCGATTTTCGCAGAATTTTTTTCAAAAGCCGATTCCAAAGCAACTAATAGAGCTTTGCGATCGCAATCACTTCCAGAATCTGCCCCACGAAGTCTACTTTCATGATAAAGCACGAGGGACCTGCCAAAGTTAAACCATTTGGCCAGGAGAGCCCTTTTTTGAAGGCATGTGCTCGATTTCGTCGCCAAATTTTTTTGTCGAATTTTACGACATCTCATTTTTAAAAGTCGATTCCACAGCAGCTAATAGAGCTTTGCGATCGCAATCACTTCCAGAATGTGCAAAAGATATTCTAGTTTCATAACAGACCAGCAGGGACCTGCCAAAGTTAAACCATTTGGCCAGGAGAGCCCTTTTATGCAGACTTTTGCCAGATTTCGATACCCAAAATTTTTGCGATTTTCGCAGAATTTTTTTCAAAAGCCGATTCCAAAGCAACTAATAGAGCTTTGCGATCGCAATCACTTCCAGAATCTGCCCCACGAAGTCTACTTTCATGATAAAGCACGAGGGACCTGCCAAAGTTAAACCATTTGGCCAGGAGAGCCCTTTTTTGAAGGCATGTGCTCGATTTCGTCGCCAAATTTTTTTGTCGAATTTTACGACATCTCATTTTTAAAAGTCGATTCCACAGCAGCTAATAGAGCTTTGCGATCGCAATCACTTCCAGAATGTGCAAAAGATATTCTAGTTTCATAACAGACCAGCAGGGACCTGCCAAAGTTAAACCATTTGGCCAGGAGAGCCCTTTTATGCAGACTTTTGCCAGATTTCGATACCCAAAATTTTTGCGATTTTCGCAGAATTTTTTTCAAAAGCCGATTCCAAAGCAACTAATAGAGCTTTGCGATCGCAATCACTTCCAGAATCTGCCCCACGAAGTCTACTTTCATGATAAAGCACGAGGGACCTGCCAAAGTTAAACCATTTGGCCAGGAGAGCCCTTTTTTGAAGGCATGTGCTCGATTTCGTCGCCAAATTTTTTTGTCGAATTTTACGACATCTCATTTTTAAAAGTCGATTCCACAGCAGCTAATAGAGCTTTGCGATCGCAATCACTTCCAGAATGTGCAAAAGATATTCTAGTTTCATAACAGACCAGCAGGGACCTGCCAAAGTTAAACCATTTGGCCAGGAGAGCCCTTTTATGCAGACTTTTGCCAGATTTCGATACCCAAAATTTTTGCGATTTTCGCAGAATTTTTTTCAAAAGCCGATTCCAAAGCAACTAATAGAGCTTTGCGATCGCAATCACTTCCAGAATCTGCCCCACGAAGTCTACTTTCATGATAAAGCACGAGGGACCTGCCAAAGTTAAACCATTTGGCCAGGAGAGCCCTTTTTTGAAGGCATGTGCTCGATTTCGTCGCCAAATTTTTTTGTCGAATTTTACGACATCTCATTTTTAAAAGTCGATTCCACAGCAGCTAATAGAGCTTTGCGATCGCAATCACTTCCAGAATGTGCAAAAGATATTCTAGTTTCATAACAGACCAGCAGGGACCTGCCAAAGTTAAACCATTTGGCCAGGAGAGCCCTTTTATGCAGACTTTTGCCAGATTTCGATACCCAAAATTTTTGCGATTTTCGCAGAATTTTTTTCAAAAGCCGATTCCAAAGCAACTAATAGAGCTTTGCGATCGCAATCACTTCCAGAATCTGCCCCACGAAGTCTACTTTCATGATAAAGCACGAGGGACCTGCCAAAGTTAAACCATTTGGCCAGGAGAGCCCTTTTTTGAAGGCATGTGCTCGATTTCGTCGCCAAATTTTTTTGTCGAATTTTACGACATCTCATTTTTAAAAGTCGATTCCACAGCAGCTAATAGAGCTTTGCGATCGCAATCACTTCCAGAATGTGCAAAAGATATTCTAGTTTCATAACAGACCAGCAGGGACCTGCCAAAGTTAAACCATTTGGCCAGGAGAGCCCTTTTATGCAGACTTTTGCCAGATTTCGATACCCAAAATTTTTGCGATTTTCGCAGAATTTTTTTCAAAAGCCGATTCCAAAGCAACTAATAGAGCTTTGCGATCGCAATCACTTCCAGAATCTGCCCCACGAAGTCTACTTTCATGATAAAGCACGAGGGACCTGCCAAAGTTAAACCATTTGGCCAGGAGAGCCCTTTTTTGAAGGCATGTGCTCGATTTCGTCGCCAAATTTTTTTGTCGAATTTTACGACATCTCATTTTTAAAAGTCGATTCCACAGCAGCTAATAGAGCTTTGCGATCGCAATCACTTCCAGAATGTGCAAAAGATATTCTAGTTTCATAACAGACCAGCAGGGACCTGCCAAAGTTAAACCATTTGGCCAGGAGAGCCCTTTTATGCAGACTTTTGCCAGATTTCGATACCCAAAATTTTTGCGATTTTCGCAGAATTTTTTTCAAAAGCCGATTCCAAAGCAACTAATAGAGCTTTGCGATCGCAATCACTTCCAGAATCTGCCCCACGAAGTCTACTTTCATGATAAAGCACGAGGGACCTGCCAAAGTTAAACCATTTGGCCAGGAGAGCCCTTTTTTGAAGGCATGTGCTCGATTTCGTCGCCAAATTTTTTTGTCGAATTTTACGACATCTCATTTTTAAAAGTCGATTCCACAGCAGCTAATAGAGCTTTGCGATCGCAATCACTTCCAGAATGTGCAAAAGATATTCTAGTTTCATAACAGACCAGCAGGGACCTGCCAAAGTTAAACCATTTGGCCAGGAGAGCCCTTTTATGCAGACTTTTGCCAGATTTCGATACCCAAAATTTTTGCGATTTTCGCAGAATTTTTTTCAAAAGCCGATTCCAAAGCAACTAATAGAGCTTTGCGATCGCAATCACTTCCAGAATCTGCCCCACGAAGTCTACTTTCATGATAAAGCACGAGGGACCTGCCAAAGTTAAACCATTTGGCCAGGAGAGCCCTTTTTTGAAGGCATGTGCTCGATTTCGTCGCCAAATTTTTTTGTCGAATTTTACGACATCTCATTTTTAAAAGTCGATTCCACAGCAGCTAATAGAGCTTTGCGATCGCAATCACTTCCAGAATGTGCAAAAGATATTCTAGTTTCATAACAGACCAGCAGGGACCTGCCAAAGTTAAACCATTTGGCCAGGAGAGCCCTTTTATGCAGACTTTTGCCAGATTTCGATACCCAAAATTTTTGCGATTTTCGCAGAATTTTTTTCAAAAGCCGATTCCAAAGCAACTAATAGAGCTTTGCGATCGCAATCACTTCCAGAATCTGCCCCACGAAGTCTACTTTCATGATAAAGCACGAGGGACCTGCCAAAGTTAAACCATTTGGCCAGGAGAGCCCTTTTTTGAAGGCATGTGCTCGATTTCGTCGCCAAATTTTTTTGTCGAATTTTACGACATCTCATTTTTAAAAGTCGATTCCACAGCAGCTAATAGAGCTTTGCGATCGCAATCACTTCCAGAATGTGCAAAAGATATTCTAGTTTCATAACAGACCAGCAGGGACCTGCCAAAGTTAAACCATTTGGCCAGGAGAGCCCTTTTATGCAGACTTTTGCCAGATTTCGATACCCAAAATTTTTGCGATTTTCGCAGAATTTTTTTCAAAAGCCGATTCCAAAGCAACTAATAGAGCTTTGCGATCGCAATCACTTCCAGAATCTGCCCCACGAAGTCTACTTTCATGATAAAGCACGAGGGACCTGCCAAAGTTAAACCATTTGGCCAGGAGAGCCCTTTTTTGAAGGCATGTGCTCGATTTCGTCGCCAAATTTTTTTGTCGAATTTTACGACATCTCATTTTTAAAAGTCGATTCCACAGCAGCTAATAGAGCTTTGCGATCGCAATCACTTCCAGAATGTGCAAAAGATATTCTAGTTTCATAACAGACCAGCAGGGACCTGCCAAAGTTAAACCATTTGGCCAGGAGAGCCCTTTTATGCAGACTTTTGCCAGATTTCGATACCCAAAATTTTTGCGATTTTCGCAGAATTTTTTTCAAAAGCCGATTCCAAAGCAACTAATAGAGCTTTGCGATCGCAATCACTTCCAGAATCTGCCCCACGAAGTCTACTTTCATGATAAAGCACGAGGGACCTGCCAAAGTTAAACCATTTGGCCAGGAGAGCCCTTTTTTGAAGGCATGTGCTCGATTTCGTCGCCAAATTTTTTTGTCGAATTTTACGACATCTCATTTTTAAAAGTCGATTCCACAGCAGCTAATAGAGCTTTGCGATCGCAATCACTTCCAGAATGTGCAAAAGATATTCTAGTTTCATAACAGACCAGCAGGGACCTGCCAAAGTTAAACCATTTGGCCAGGAGAGCCCTTTTATGCAGACTTTTGCCAGATTTCGATACCCAAAATTTTTGCGATTTTCGCAGAATTTTTTTCAAAAGCCGATTCCAAAGCAACTAATAGAGCTTTGCGATCGCAATCACTTCCAGAATCTGCCCCACGAAGTCTACTTTCATGATAAAGCACGAGGGACCTGCCAAAGTTAAACCATTTGGCCAGGAGAGCCCTTTTTTGAAGGCATGTGCTCGATTTCGTCGCCAAATTTTTTTGTCGAATTTTACGACATCTCATTTTTAAAAGTCGATTCCACAGCAGCTAATAGAGCTTTGCGATCGCAATCACTTCCAGAATGTGCAAAAGATATTCTAGTTTCATAACAGACCAGCAGGGACCTGCCAAAGTTAAACCATTTGGCCAGGAGAGCCCTTTTATGCAGACTTTTGCCAGATTTCGATACCCAAAATTTTTGCGATTTTCGCAGAATTTTTTTCAAAAGCCGATTCCAAAGCAACTAATAGAGCTTTGCGATCGCAATCACTTCCAGAATCTGCCCCACGAAGTCTACTTTCATGATAAAGCACGAGGGACCTGCCAAAGTTAAACCATTTGGCCAGGAGAGCCCTTTTTTGAAGGCATGTGCTCGATTTCGTCGCCAAATTTTTTTGTCGAATTTTACGACATCTCATTTTTAAAAGTCGATTCCACAGCAGCTAATAGAGCTTTGCGATCGCAATCACTTCCAGAATGTGCAAAAGATATTCTAGTTTCATAACAGACCAGCAGGGACCTGCCAAAGTTAAACCATTTGGCCAGGAGAGCCCTTTTATGCAGACTTTTGCCAGATTTCGATACCCAAAATTTTTGCGATTTTCGCAGAATTTTTTTCAAAAGCCGATTCCAAAGCAACTAATAGAGCTTTGCGATCGCAATCACTTCCAGAATCTGCCCCACGAAGTCTACTTTCATGATAAAGCACGAGGGACCTGCCAAAGTTAAACCATTTGGCCAGGAGAGCCCTTTTTTGAAGGCATGTGCTCGATTTCGTCGCCAAATTTTTTTGTCGAATTTTACGACATCTCATTTTTAAAAGTCGATTCCACAGCAGCTAATAGAGCTTTGCGATCGCAATCACTTCCAGAATGTGCAAAAGATATTCTAGTTTCATAACAGACCAGCAGGGACCTGCCAAAGTTAAACCATTTGGCCAGGAGAGCCCTTTTATGCAGACTTTTGCCAGATTTCGATACCCAAAATTTTTGCGATTTTCGCAGAATTTTTTTCAAAAGCCGATTCCAAAGCAACTAATAGAGCTTTGCGATCGCAATCACTTCCAGAATCTGCCCCACGAAGTCTACTTTCATGATAAAGCACGAGGGACCTGCCAAAGTTAAACCATTTGGCCAGGAGAGCCCTTTTTTGAAGGCATGTGCTCGATTTCGTCGCCAAATTTTTTTGTCGAATTTTACGACATCTCATTTTTAAAAGTCGATTCCACAGCAGCTAATAGAGCTTTGCGATCGCAATCACTTCCAGAATGTGCAAAAGATATTCTAGTTTCATAACAGACCAGCAGGGACCTGCCAAAGTTAAACCATTTGGCCAGGAGAGCCCTTTTATGCAGACTTTTGCCAG
>CAWVNO010001310.1:0-32000 GCA_963930645.1 Salticus scenicus
CGAAATTATTGCGTGTTTCCGTTATCGGCTACTAATGTATCGCGATTTACTGAAATCAACTAGAGGAAAAAAAAAAAAACTTTATTGGCTAGCAGTCAAATGATAGCATATAAAACGTAATTTTTTTTATTATTATTAGTGGGTAAGCGATACCGTATTTGCGAAATCTACTTCAAAATTATTCCCGATTTCCGAGATTCCGCTTAAAAAAAAAAAAAAAAATAAATAAAATAAAATAAAAAATGCAAATTTCATTGATTAGTGGCAAAATAGTTGAGTATTTAAGATTCAGCTTTCAGAAGAACGCATTTTTCATAGATTAGTAGCTAAATAATAGCGTGTTTCGACAATCGGCCGCATAATAATCGCGTATTTCAGAAATCTGCTTTGAAAAAAAAATGCGCAATTTTTTACCTATTAGGAGAAAAAAATAATTTAGTTCCGAGTAAACGTAATTTTTGACAATTAGCTGTGAAATAATCCGGTGTTATTTAATTCATCTGTAAATTTTCACATATTTCTGGATTAAGTTTTGAAAAAAGTGCGTATTTCATCGATTAACAGCAAAGTTTGGTATTTGGGGGATGTAGCTTTAAAAAGGGCTCAAATTTCATCGATTAGCAGACAGATAATTGTATATTTCGTTAATAATTAACACCATTTTCGATATAATTAACCGCAAAAATATCGCGAATTTTAGGAATCATCCTTGAAAGAAGAGTGAATTTTATCAATTAGATTCAAAATTATAGTATATTATTAGCAATTATTTGCTATTAAAAGTAGATTTTGTAAATTTGCAGGGAAATAATTAAAAATTTCGGCAATCGGTCGTAAAAATATCGCGAATTCTGTCAAATACGGGAAAAATAGCATATTTATTTAATTAACGGTAAAAACGTAATTCTACCTCCCCCCCCCCTCTCCTCTACGAGAAACTCTCGATTTTTGAGGTATATTTAGCAATAATCTTAAGAAAGAAAGAAAAAAAAGTTTCAGAAAAGTTCATGGCTGTTAGTTTGCACTAAAATTGAATTTAATGTTGTACAATTTCAATTATTTTATTGCAGATTCAGTTTTATTACATTTTCTAATATCCAAACTATTAAAATTGTCCATTATTTTGACTTTATTATTACTCCAAAAATTTAAGATTTTGTTTAAAAAAATTCAATTTTTGTATCTGTTTAAAGTATAGCATTGAAATTATTTTCACATCAATTGTCTTGTTCTTGTAATTAAACAAGTTTCTTTTGAATAGGCATGCACTAAATGTTTGATTATTACTGAATAATGAATATTCAGTATACCAAATAGCAACTAAAAATTCGGGGCTACATTTTGTAAGTGATATTATATTTCATTCAAAAATGTAAAAAATTTTCAAAATTGTTTCTCATAAAAATCTGATTTTGTCTTGGTGCATTCTATGATGTAATATTATTTGTACAAGCTTTTTTTTTATATCTGATTTTTCTTTTCTTTTAAAATTTCATTATTTTGTTTATTTATTTATACCTTTGATACATTGCTGCTATAAAAAAAATTAGTAAGTTTTTTTTTTTTTTTTTTTTTTGGGGGGGGGCTACATTTTGTAAGTGATATATTATGAAGATGTTATAGTGCCCTTTTTGAATTATTGAGAATATTATAGTGCCCCTTTTTAGATTATTATAGTGCCCCTTTTGAGGGTATTAAAGTGCCCTTTTATCGAGTTCCCCCCAGCGGCCCTTTTGTTCTAGAGTCAACACTATATTATCAAACTCCAGTACTTTGGCGTATATTAATTGTTTGAAATTACAATTAAAATTATTATAAAATTATGTTTTCAAATGCACTTTTCAATCTTATTTAAATGTTTAAATCTGAAAAAATGGATAGTTAAAAATAATTAGGTTAATATTTTAACGAAGAGTGGTTTTTACATGATGAGTTTCTAAAATTTTTATATTCAATTTCAGTTAATAACAAAACAGATTTATACATAAAGTTCTTCATGCTTGAAAATATTTTAGTTAAATCAAATTTTATTTTATATATATATATTATATATATTAAATGTTGAATTTCAAATAATCATAATCTAGATATTATTTTAAACAAATTATTTAAACAATTAAAATATAAATTTCATGATTAAATATGATTATTCGTATAATATTTTAAAAATAATGATTCATTCACAAACAGAAAAAAAAAAAAAAAAAAAAAAAAAAAAAAAGAGAAAAAAAAATAAACTTAATTTTTAACGTGTTGTTTCCAAATTTCAATCTAAAAATAAAATAAAATAAAAAATAATAATTTTAAAAAGAAGATCGGTATGATGATTTAAAAAAAAAAAAAAAAAGAAAGAAAGAACGAAAGGAAAATGATGGTCAGTAAGAAGATGCTGGTCACTAGTGGCGAGCTGGCAACCATTTTCATTAAGCATTGTATAAAGCTACATGTACATATGCGTGTGTGTGTGTGCATAAAGTGTTTACAATAACGTAAGGAGGAAAAGTCCGAGTGAAAAATCGGACTCGGGTACAAAATTAAATTCTACTTATGAAAGAATTTTTTATTTTGCTGTTTTTTTTTTTTTTTATTATTCGCTTCTCAAAAAAATTACCTTAAATCATTTTTTTTTTTTTTAAGGATTAAATATTGAATTAAAATTTACATTCTTTAATGTCATATTCCAGTTCTATTAGCTGGTGAATATTATATATGTGTGTTTTCAAAACAAAAAATAAAATAAAATAAAATAAAAAATTGAAAAAATATGTAAATAAATAAGCATTTAAAAATATAATAAATTAAACATGCAACTTTTTTAGCATACCCATTTAATAATTCTTTACTCTTTAGTTAATTTTTTTATACATAAAATAAAAATAAAATAAAATAAAATAAAATGGGGAGTTGGGGGTGAAGTTTATATATAATACAAAAATGTTAGAAAATCTGCATGTTTCCTATCTTAAAATAAACAAAATAAAATTTATTAAGTTTTAATTCTCATCATTATATGCAATATAACTAACTGCTTTATCGCATGGCATTGCATAAATACTGTACAAATTTAAATTCTTTTAATATGCATTAGGTTTCGAAAGAAGAAATTTTTAGTGATAGTAATAGACATTTCACAGAAAATATATTGCACACGTTCTTTCACAAAGCCGTGAAACTTGACCAGACAATGGCCCATTCTTAAGGTGGGGTGGTAGTATAGTTCTATAAATAGAAAAAGGAAAGAGAGATGACCAAGAAACATTTCGTCACATGTATCTGTCAATGTGCTTGTAACACCCCTAGCATGTTTTACTTGAATAGAAAAGTTTGGATTTCTTTTGTTAATTTTCAGAGCCTTTCTAAAAAGGAAACACTTATAGCAAGTTCTCAGTTAAAAGTATACATTCATGTGAGTTTAAAATACAGACTGTTTGCAGTTCTCTAGTTAGATAGATACATTTTTCTAGATGCATGATTTCTGTTTATTTAAGAAAGAGTTAAGTGATTTTATTAGCATATTCATATGCCTATTAATTTTTTGAAAAATAAATTAAAATATATAATTTATTATGGACAAATTTGTAGTTAAATTGAAAAAGCCCCGTATAGAGAATGCATGGCAGGCATTCAATAACATGGATTTAAAATCAGTTTGTAAATCAACTATAAATGATTTATCAAGTTCATCTTCAAATGAAGTTTGTAAATCAAGTATAACTAATTTATCAAGCTCAGTTTCAGATGAAGTTTGCAAATAAACTATAACTGATTTATCAAGTTCAAGTTCATCAACAATTGGAGTTTGTGTCCCTAAAGTACAAGGAGAAAGTGACAAAAAAGATTCGAAATATCATGGTAGATCCTTTCAAAAATCATGGGAAAGCAACCATCCTTGGATTCAGTATGATGAAAGAAAAAATGTAGTATTGTGCAAACTATGTAAAGAAGCTAATGAAAAAAAATTACTAATCTTCACAACCAAAACAGATCCTTGTTTTATTTCTTCTGGCTTTTCTAACTGGAAACATGCTTTACGAAAGTTCAAGTCTCACGAAATTTTCCAGTGCCATAAAGAATCATGTTCTAAAATTTCACTAGTACAAAGTGGAGTGAATGTTGCATCTAGCTTAAGCTTTGCAAAAGCGCAAGATCTTCAGAATTCTCGCATTGCTTTGTACAAAGTATTTTCTTCATTATTATACTTAGCAAAGAAAGGACTAGCAATCCGAGGACACACAGACAAAACAAGCAATTTTCATCAACTTTTGAAACTGCGATCTGAAGATTCTCCTGAACTAAAGAGATACATTGAAAGAGAATTGTTTAAGTGGATATCACATGAATCAGAAAATGAAATACTGGATATATTGTCAAACAAACTACTTCGTTCACTGGCAGATGAAATTAGAGAAGCAGGCTACTTTGGTCTTTTGATGGACGAAACTACAGATGTGTAAAAAAAAGAACAAGTATCGTTATGTCTTCGATTTGCATCAGAAGAACTTGAGGTACAGGAGCATTTTATCGGATTTTACGAAACTTCAGTAACAGATGCTCTCAGTCTATATAATATTGTGAATGACATTTTAGTAAGACTCAATTTAAATATAAAAAATTGTCGAGGACAGTGCTATGACGGAGCCTCAAATTTAAGCAGAAAATGTAAAAGGTTACAGGCTAGAATTTTAGAAGTGAATCGAAATGCAACGTATTTACATTGCTTTATGCATTCATTAAATTTAGTTGCTCAAGACAGCGTTAAGCACATTTCAACCTGCAGGAATGTGTTGAACATAACCAAAGATTTAATAAACATGATAAGAGAATCTTGAAAAAGACTGAATTGGTTCAATTCTTTGAAAGGAACAACAAGTATAAATGAAACAAGTCAAAACTTATGACCATTTTGCCCCACCAGATTTACAGTTAAGGCTCTTTAGTTTAAAATCTTTGATAAACAATTATCAAAATATCCTTGTTTTTTTGTCAGAGTTTATAGAAAACGACAAAAGAGATGTTGCTACAAAAGCCTCCGGATATTTATCATTGTTGGAGTCATTCGAACATTTTGCGTATTTAAATATGTTGTCCCTCATATTTGCCCCCCTGGAGGCAACAAATGTGCAACTTCAGAACATAAACTTACATTTTCATAAAGCCAGTTCTCTGATTGAAGACTTAATTCAACAATTTCAAGTTATTTGTGGTAACTTTCATGTGTTCTGGGAGACTACAAAAAAAAAAAAAAAAAAAAAAAAAAAAAAAAATGCAAAAGAACTTGAAATTTCAGAACCCAAACTCCCTAAACAAAGAAAGTTATCTCGGCGTGTAGATGATCGCACGCATACACAGCACGAATTTACTGATGTGAAGAAATTTTTTGAAAGTAAATATTATTAATTAATAGATTGTGTTAATGTTTCCCTGAAAGAGTGTTTCAAAGAAAGTGAAATTTTAAATAAAATAAAAAAATTTGCAACTGGAAAATCAGATGATGCCTGTGACGCTTACTGTGACGACATTTCCGATTATAGTATTTTATGGACTCTGAGAAACATGGTGTGCGATAGTGCAGCAGTACTGAGCATTGAATTAAAATCCTTTGAAGATGTCATAAACTTTCTAAAATCAAACGTTGTTTGTAGCATTGTGCCCGAATTCAAAAAATTCATAAGTTTAACAATGACAAAGCCAGTTTCCACAGCCACAGCTGAACGGTCTTTTTCTGCATTAAAAAGATTGAAAACGTTTTTATGTTCCACTATGTCACAGAAAAGACTTAATCACATAGCTATTTTACATGTACATAAAGACAAAGCAGAAAATTTGAATTTAGAAGATGCCTGCAGAGAATCTATAGGGAGAAGTGCGGCCAGGAGAAATACATTTGGAGCATGCCTTGCTAAATAATGGTGAGTGAATTTCTTTTAATTACAAAATTCGTTAATTTCATAATAATAAAAAAAAAATGAACAAGCTATTGTTAATTTGTAAGAATTATATATGTATAATTCGTAAATCATCGGGGAAAGCAAAACTTGAGAGCATTGCAAAGAGACCTTTTTATGCACTTGGCGTTAATTGGGTTGCGATATCGGGCAATTTAGCGATGATTTGGGAAAGTTTTTTTTTTTTTTCAATTAAAGTAAAAATATTTTTTCAGAGTATATTTTTTAGTTTGAGCTATACAGGCCGACACCCTGGTCTATCTACATGATAGACCAGAGATGTTTCTGCCTAAAGGTTGTCTGAGTGAGTAATGCTGACCGGGGTGTTGGCCTGGATAGCTCAATTGGTAGAGCTTTGACCTTGTAAGTCAAAGATCCGGGGTTCGACTCCCGGTCCAGGCATTATTTTCACTCAGTCGGAAAAATTAAACTTCAATAAATATGATTTTCTTCCACAGTTGATTGTGTGATTTTAATAAAAAATTGTAAAAATGCATTTATCTCAAAAACTTTTCAGTTATAAAATGTTTAGTGAAAATTTCAAAGCATTTCATAAATTACGAAACATTCCTTGAACCAGAAGCTTAAAACTATAACTTATTAAAAAATTAATTAAATACCTTACTTAGCTTCTGTTGTTTCCAGAGACCTTTCGAGGATGTGCCCCCTCATAATCGGCTTATTAAAATAATCACTGAATCGGGGAACAGTTGAAATTCTTACAAATAGTGATTCAATTAATAGCAACGAGCCGACACTGGGTTTATGCCGATCGTGTCAACACGTAATAGAGCAAGGGAAGAGGTTTGATATAGGAGACACTCCAATCTTAGAATCTACCAATGATGAGGGGGCGCACCCTCTAAAGGTCTCTGGAAACAATAGAAGCTAAGTAAGGTATTTTAATAAGTTATAGCATTTCATAAATTTTTTAAATATGACGCAGTAATTAGTAATTTGTCAAAACTTTTATACAGTTCAAAAGAGGATTAAATGTCATTTTTAAAGATACCTGTCATACAAAATTGGAGAATTATTTTTTTGTACTGGGCAATTCAAAAATAGATCACTGAAGAAAAGAGAAAATTTGAACATCTGAGGAAAAAAATATAAAAATATTAAAAATCCTTATTTTATAAAAACAATTATACCATTGAAATTAGCAAAAAATATGCTTTCCAATTGTGTGAACATATTTTATGTTTTTTTTAGATGAATAGCAATTCAAAAATGGTTGAAATTTTCTTCCCTTTCTTTTTCTTCCTGCAGAGGGGCTTAGAGAAGGAAAAATATGATCAGATTGCTTTTTAATTGATATTAATTACAGTTACATTGACGTTTTAGTTAATAGCTCCACAACTAATTGAAATTTTTTCTTTTTTTTTCACTACCGCCTCCGGCACACTTTATTCTACTTGTATGCCAATTTCTTTAATTCTGCAACATGTAATCACCGAATGCATAAACACATACACACACATATTCTGTTATTATTATAGATATTATTCTATTTCTTTTTATGGAAAAAAAGAAAAATATATAGAAAAATTATTATACTTTTTATTTGCTTTCCTTTCCATTTTTCCTTTTGGGGAAGGGGGGAAGGAATCTGTATGCTACATTTAATGATATATTAAATCCATTTCTATTTAAATATAAAATTAATAGTCCATAAATTATTACTTTCCCAAAAATAGACAAATACTTTATAAAAAATAATAATAATAATAATAATAATGCCATTTAATTTTGTTGTATTTAAAAGTACTATTTACTTATTTGGTAGAGGGGTGCAAGTTAAAAGATCATTTTTTCAAATTTCAACTGTTATGCTATTTCTATATTACAGCAGATTCAGATAATGCAAGTGCTGCCGATATTTTAACCTAAATTACATACTTTTTAGTTTTGGAAAATGTGAATAGATGGCACCACTACACAATATCATAAAACCATCAATTTGCAAAAAATTAGGTAAAACTGATTCCAAATACATGAACTGATTTTTTTTTTTTTTTTTTTTTTTTTTTTTGGGGGGGGGGGGGGGGGATGATAAATAAAATCACATAATCTTTAAAAATTTTATTTTTCATGGATATTAAAAAAAAAAAAAAAAAGATGAATTTTCAAAAGAAATGAAAAGGAAAAATCTTATAAAGTCAAGTCTTAATTTTCTAATCCTTAGTAAGTAATACTTCATGCTTTAAAATCATTGAATAATCATGGTTATAAGCATTTTGATTAGGGCAGATTTTGATTTTTAAAGATATTTTTGTTTTTTATACATTTCAAATCCTGATTAATAATTTATCTTGAATGCAAATTATTTTAAACCTTTTATTTTTTAAAATTTATTTTGGTTAATTAAATATTTAAATTTGATTAATTTATTAAAAATATTAATTAATTTTCAATTTAAAATATTTATTTTAAAATATTTATTTTAAATTAAAACTATACACATTCTAAAAGTCTCATTAATGAGCAGCCAGTTATCCAAAATTAGTCTTGTCCCAATCATTCTGGATAATTGGCTCTCTACTATTACCACTGCACTTTTTTATGAAAAAACTGGAAAATAATAGCAAAAAAAAAAAAAAAAACATATGGATATAAAAACACACAATCACAAGTGTGTGTGTGTGTGGGGGGGGTTAAACTGATACTGATCAGAATATGCCGAAAAAGTCAAGGGAGAGACATCAAAGAAAGGCAGGGCTTTTGGCTCTGTAATCATCTAGTAGACTAACTCCGATCTATTAGTAAAATTCATTTCTTTCATGAGAAATTCATAAATGGCTATATCGTAACAACATACAATGAGTATCTTTTATGCCTTCATGAAATAAAACAAAAAATGCTGGCTTTGTAATTTTTTTTTTTTTTTTCCCCAATTAACAAATGTGAAAATAAACACTAACTTTTAAATGTTATTAAAATGATAAATTCTAATCATAAAAATGAACATAATAAAGATCACTTTAATGATAATAATAATAATGCTTTGGTTGTATCACAATGAACAAATCCTAAAATTGTGGAAACTCTTTTGACTGAATAAAAAAAGTTGAAGAATAGGATGAGATTAAAGTGATGTCACAATAAGCAAACCATATTTTTCGAATGAAAAGTGTGCATGAATTACTGAAGAATTGATAAGAAGAATAGAGTAGAAAAGTTGTGTTAGTGAAACTCGTGTGTAACTTTAAAAAAAGAACATTTCTAAATCCTCTGTTTTTCAGATACTATAAAAAATTATTTAAATATTTCAGAATATTATTATAACATCATAAAATACTTACATCATGAGAAGAATGTCTTGACTTAACCATTTTAATTCTTGGAAATTTTCTTTCCAATTTGCCTTTAGATACTTTCTTTACCATCCTAAAATTTCACAAACAAAAAAATAAATAAATAAATAAATAAATTACTTGTAGCAGACATATAGAAAAATGCAAGATATGCTATTTATAAAATAGTGCATGCTGAAACAACAAAATATGTAAAATTTCCATATACTTATTTTAAATACTCTGTTTCATAACTCTTTTTGGTACTTGTTTATTGATACGCCAGGTGTAGAAATTAGAAAACACACTTACAGATTACTAGTCCTGCAGGTTCTAGTTTCCTAGATTACTAGTTTGAAAATATACTTTGACTGGTCTGTTCTTCCATTCTATTATACAGTAGACTCCCAAAGATTTGCACACCACAACTGATGTAAACAATGACATTTACAATAAAGTTTTTAAGGTAAAAAAATCAAGAAAGCACTCATTTTAACAGTGATTTTTTTTTTTTTAATTGAATCTAATAAAATAAAGAAAGGTTAATTTTAATTGAACTGCAGGTCTTGGAGATAAGTACCTAAATTTTTTAATACAACATCGGTATTTGAGTTTGAAGAAAAAACAACTGTTCAAAAATTGCACAAAAAAAAAGAGTTTATATGTATTTTGATCTATATTTCTAAATTGTAATAAAATTTGTAAATTAAAAAAAACTTAAGTCTGTATTGTATCAGATATTTATGTACTTAAATTTTAAATTTTTACCTTTACTTACACAATTATCATTTTTAATGCATTGCAGCATAAAAATTCTAGTTTAGAAATGTAAATTGCAAAATATACCTAAAATCCGCACAGTCTCTGGTCCCAAGCCACATGGATTTTTGGGAGTGTACTGTATTTTTAAAAATATTTCAAAATTTGTAAACAATTTGCTTTAGTAAGACTTAATTTGTTTATAAATTTACAAGTCAAACATAATAATTTTTAATTAAAAAATAATTAATTAAAAAATAAAAATGAAGTCTTATATAAATCAAATATTTATGCTTTAATAAATGAGCTTAAATGATATGTATGTCACATATTAACTCTTATGAATTAATAAAAGTGAAATTAAATGAAAAAATACAGGGAATAGGTGATATTAAAAAAGTACACTCACTATTGTTATAACATGCTATTATGCGATAAATTTATGCGCAATTTTAGGGGAAAGCAAAAAATAAAGAAATTGAAAAGCTTCACTGGTACATTGGACTACTAGAATTTATATTTTGCTGGTCTGTTGAATATGTTTGTGGTCTCATACCAACGGACCACTGTTAATTTCAACCCCTGGCAGGGGTGCGCCAGCATTGTCAGGCACCTGTGTGCAGAGTTTCAGTTAGTGCCCTATATTGCCCTTAAAAAAAAAAAAAAAAATTATAAAAAGTTATTTTTCAACAAGTCAATTGAATCTTGAACCATAATAAGTTTATTGAATCTTAGTGATGAAATAATGGAGTTACCGCTTGAATGTAAGTGTAAAATTTATTGAATAGCTAAGAAAAAAAAGAAATGTATCAAATAAAGCAGAAAGGGAAAAAAAATCTTATACAGTAAAGTACCCTTTGTACGTCTTTATAGGGACTGATGTAAAATCGCAAAAGGACGTAAAAATGAAAAGACATATAATTGATATTTTAATAATAACACTTTGACTACAAATTTGATGGCACTTAAACAAACTTTATATGAAAACACTAATTAATAAAATTTCTTAAGTTAGTAAATGTATATTATACTTTTTTAAAGACAATAATTAAAAAAAAAAAAGATTTATTATAAAGAGTGAGAAAAATCATACTACTTACTCACAAAATCTGCACACAGTTATGATTTGTACAAAATAAAAGTATTAAAATGTGATTTGGGAATATTCCAGAGTAAACTTGAATAACTATATCAATTTCAAGAAATTCCTAGAATATTTACGGAATTAAACATCATTAGAAGGTGCTAAAAATGATAAATGAAAATGAAATTCCAGAAATTTCTAGTTAGAGCCATTAATGTAACTGAATATTTTTTGTATTTGTTGCCCTATAAATCTTTCTACAATCTACAGAAAGCTTTTTTTGTGCATATGTATTGTTAATGTGAATTTCATTATGATTTCCGCCAAATAAAAGTGTTGAAATATGATTTATAAAAATTCCTCTCACAGAATACAATGCTTTGAAATTCTTTCTGGTGACCCTGTAGTGGCAGTATTTACCCCATTTTTAATAGGGAACATCTTATAATGAACAACATATATCAGTTTCAGGGAATGAGAACACGGACATACAGACAGACAAATCAAAATCACAAACACTTTTCAACAAAGAATCTATAATAATAAGAAGGGAAGGCTCAAAAAGTCGTAACTGCACCGTCTACTGGAGAAAATTGGCAACTGATAGGTCATTTGTTATGAGAATGCTGTGCTGGAAAAAAAACATGCTGGGGTAACTGGAATTGCTTGAGTTAGCTGGTTGATAGTAAGAGAAAACAACTTATCCGTTGCCAAAAACAAGTTGATATTATCATTATAGGGTTGTCGGTTTTAAAAAGAGATAGGAAGGAAAGTGTTACATGTTTGACGACAGGAAATTCAAATGGCGGTTATTTCAAATGTCTTTGCCTTTTTAAGTCCTTTTTGAATGCAAACAAACAGTAGACTAACAGATAGAGGTCAAGATTCGTGGTTGCCACTCGCCACGTGGCGATCCAAAAAAATTGCTGTAATCGCCAATCAGACATGTGATTTTTTCGCGATTTCACGGAAATCTGTGATTCCCCCCCCCCCTCTAATTCGCAGAATTTTGTGAATTAACTTCTTCTGCTTTAAAAAAAAAAAATCGTGGATATCGTCCATTTTAAAAAAAGAAACCCCATTAACGATCGGCGATTAAATTTGCTACGAAAGCCACCCAATTCATAATCTTTCTCCATCCACAACATAAATGTCAATATTCATTTTAAACTTGCTTAATGAGATTCTAGAACCTATAAAAAAATATAATTGTTAAATATTTCTAGCTCATGTAATTATTTTTTTCCCCTCCCCCATTTTCTTATCTCCAACTAGTGATCAGATGTTCTGCAGAATTCTTTTGTTTCCCAGTCTTTCTTCATCCACAACATAAATGTCAATATTCATTTTAAACTAGGTTTGTTAGATTCTAGAAGTAGAACTGAAAGAGTTTAATATTTCCTACCCATGTAATTAATTTTTACTCCCCCCCCCCATATCTCCAGATAGTGATTAATTCTAGAAACAATAAAGAGATAGAAGTGCTCAATATTTCTCACATATGTAATTATTTTTAAACTTCATTATTGAACTTGAAAAATCTACTATTTTTTTCAATTAAATTAAATGTTTATATTTAATATCTATTCCAAATGTTTTAAGAAAATTAATACTCAGCTGGTTTTATGAATATTAGAAACTGATAATTAACTACTGTAACTTTTTTAAATACAATTAATGTACAATACATAAATAAAAATCATATTTTATATTTGTTTGATTTTTTTTTTTTTTTTTTTTTTTTCCCTTGTTGACATGGAATTTTAATAAGGTTTTATGTGGATAGAAAACTTATTGCAATAATATTACAGAACTGTTTTGTACTATGAAAAAAAATCCTGAAATTTTTAATGTAGATAGAAAGCTATAAATATATATATAACTGTTTAGGTAGTTAGGTAGTTACTTTATTAAAAGTGACATTATCAATGTTCAATCAATTAATCAAACAATTATGTTAGCAAAAAAATTTTCAGCTAATTTCTAATTTTAGCAATCGCATGTCTGTTCATATAATTAAATCTTGGATAATATGCCAAAAAAGATTTTTTGACCCTCCCCCCTTTTCCCCAGACTCAAAATAGTTTTGTTTTCTTCTCATGCTAATCACATCTATTTTCCGTATGGATATGTCTCACTATGTGAAATTTATTAAATGAATAAAATTTTTGTATTTCTCTTTCAATAAGACAAAGTAAATATTCTTGCAAAACAATAATTGTGTATGAGAAATAACATTATTTTGCTAGTGCGTCATCATTATAGCCTGCTGTTTTCTGTATCAAAATGAAATTAATACTTAACTACGAAAGTCCATATATTTTTCTTTAATACTAAAATTTTAAAATCTTCTTTCTAATACTATAGTTATTAAGCATTTAAAAGTTGCATTATATGCTACTATAACTACCCTATATGTTTATAAAACTCATTTCTTAAAATGCTAATAAAAATAAAATCATAAACACGCAAAGGAAATTCAAACGAGATCATATCTTCTTTCAAAAGTCGAATCATTTTTCAATGATTTGATTTCCCAGACAATTTTGTCTTTCTCCCATCTGCTTTCCTTCATCCTATTTTACATCTGTTTTTTATTGTATACACTGTTTTTATTATTTTTTTGATTTTATCTTGTATATAGGTTTTCTTTTTTCTCCTGTGTTTTTTTTAATAACTTTCTGGATGGGTGAAACCCATCCAGAGGCTATTTTTTCTTTTACCTGTTTGTTTGGCGCAGCATGTCCTACTTTGGACCTTGCGCCAGAAAAAGGCGTTCAACCAACCAACCAACCAACCCATCTGCTTTCCTTTCAGATATTGAAAATTTTAAGCTCGAAAAGTATGAAAGTTTTAAAAGAAATATTTGTTTTTAATCTGTGGAAGTGCATAATTTTTTATTATTATTATTAAAATAATATAATAAAGGCCACTATTTCTTAATTTTCTGACCATATCATCTGTGTTTTATGCCTTTATATGTATATAGATATATATTTTTTAATTATTTGTGTGAATATCAGGTATATAACGTCAACTCGCGAGTGGCCACTGAGTTAATCATGTTCAGTGGCCACTTACAAAAATTGTAAGTCTTGACCTTACTAACAGAATGTTATTATTAATTTTTTTGAAGCAAGCAAACAAATAGATAGATATGGGTCATTCCATGTCAAATCAACCAGAAAAAACAACATTTGTAACCCACCGTCTCGGATTTTCTTTAAAATTTGCTGATTTGTTCTGACTATTATGTAACTAACTCCAGTCAATTTTTTTTGGACCTAGGCAAAATAGTTTTTGAAATAAAAAATATCAAAGTTTTCAAGAATTTCATGTAGGAACTATCAATGTTGCTCTTACTTTCATATGCACTATATTGCAAGAAAAATCATATCTCAGACTGCGATCCTGCTATCATTTTTTAAATTTTAGGATTTGAAGGTTATATTACACATAATAATAAAAAAAATAATATATGATGTTTGAATATCGGCTAGAATTTAAAAAAAATATTTTTTTTCTGCATTTAACATATTTTTTTGAACAAAATTCAAGGTTCACAATTTAAACATTTTTGTACTGAGGCAGAGCCTTAACCAGTTACCTTTTTTTTTTTTTTAATTGTAGTAAAAAGTGTACTCTAATAGGGTTTTAAATAAAAACAGTGGGTTTTTGACTGCTTTAGCAAGTATTTTAGCCTTTTTCTAAAATCAATATATTGCAGTTGCCTGGAACTAATACAAAATAATCCCTAAGTATACTTTATTTTGTGTACATAGTTATTTAAAAAAGAATATTAGACAGTATTTTGAGAGCATTTTCAAAATATTAATCATTAATAATAAAAATAAAAATTAGTTGTGATTGTTTAACATGTAGAATGAACATTTCATGGAAACACTTTTGTGCTCACATCCACATAAGTATAAAATCAAGCCTATCATTTAAAAAATTTTAGAGCTTAAAGGTTGTACTACACAGAATGTTAAAAAAATAATTTATGAGGTATAATTTCTTTTAAGAATAAAAAACAAATAGTTTCTTTTTAACATTTAACACACACACACACATATATATATATATTTATTTACAAATTTGAAGAACTACAAATTAAATTTTTTTGCATTGAGGCAGAACCAAAACCAATTCCTTTTTTTTTTTTTTTTTAATTGTAGTAAAAAGTGTGCTCTAATAGGATTTTAAATGAAAACAGTGGGTTTTTGACTGTTTTAGCAAGTATTTTAGATTTTTCTTTAAACCTTCATTTTTATCAATATACTGCAATTGTTTAGAACTCACATGAAATATCTCTAACTGCACTCTTTTCATTGTTTTGTGTACATGATTATTTTAAAAACAATATTAAACAATATTTCAAAAGCATTTTCAATACATTAATCATTAATAGGCAAAATAAAAGTTATTTGATATAACAAAAAATAAATAAAAGTTATTTAATATCTAGATCTAGAATCAATAATTCACAAAAAAATTGCTACACTCAAACAAATACTTTGTATAATTGAAAATATTTTATAAAATAATCTGAATAAATAAAATGCCATATGTACAATAAGTTTAGACCTTATTCTATATCATTTATCATTATATATTCTATATCATCTAAGTATTTTCATCTTTTAAGTTTCTTAGTCTTTTTTGTTGCAATGGATTTGAAAGACTCATCTTATTTTGTATGTTTTGTAATTGATGCAAAATGCTGAACATACATTTGTTCAACTTTTGTGATTTTTTCCTCCTCAAAATAATACATTCTTCCAGTACCTTTTGTTATAGGTATAGGTATACTGACGCAAGAAATTATGTTGCAGAAAGGTACGTGGCATATGTCTTCTTTATGTTCAGAAGGCCAGTAAGAAGATTTTGTAGGACCCAAAGGGTGCATGAACTTAACCTTAATATTAATTTTCCTCTTCATTTTTTAGCAATACGAAGCAAAAAAACCAATGATTATCATATGTACAAGCAATATAGAAATTAGTTGTAATATTAGCTAGGGATGCACCAAATAGCAGTTTTGGCTGAATGCCGAATTTTCGGCCAACCGAAATTAAAGAGTAAGGTTATTAATTGTGTTAAATTTTTATTTAAGTTGCCTACTTTTTGTCAAAGAATTTTAGAAGAAAGAATATTATTTTAGATCTGTATATGGGGAATTTTTATAACTTGGAAATTATGTATTTTTAGTTTTGGAACAGGCAAAGTTTAAACAACTATTATATGTCTTATTAGTTTAGATGCTAATATATTAACCAGATTTTATTTGTTTTTAATTTTACTTTGGATTGATTTATTGACATTTTTACGAAATAAAATTTTTAGAAAAGAACAATTAATACACAATGAAACATAATCATCAAAGGGACATTCACGGGAAAAGCACAAATAGTGACATTTATCAAATCTAAAGCAGTGAGAGTCAGGACCCGCTTAACCCTTTTGGCGACCCTAGGCAATAGACATTTGGCGGCCCCTCTACGCCAGGGCCGCTTATATATTTCATGTGACCACACGCAAATTTTCTGAGATCTTGGTCTTCATTCCCCCCCCCCCTCACCACAAAAAAGAAATCACACTAGAAAAAAGTCTTAATTATGAGTTACTACGTAAAGAAGACTTAACTTATAATAAAAATGAAAATGAACATAAATAGAAAACATTCACAGTTTTTGTAAAAATTCGGTTGGACGGGCCATATTTATGAATAACAAAAATAAACAGGCTGAATCAAACTTTAGATTTTCCACCTGTAAGTGCTAAGCGATTGATTTGGAACCCTAACAGAACATCTTCTACCCAGGATTTCTTCGTGATATCTTCAGGATAAAAAGACATTCCAGAAACATTCCGAAGATGTACTGTGGATAAGTGTGCTGTTAGGGAAATTGACTGAAAATTTCCATATATACAAACCCACATTCTCTACAAGACATTGCATCACAGGTAGTTTGGCGGAAGTTTTAGCGCAGAGGTGCAGGTGCAGTACATATTCGGACGCACGAACGAAGCTCGGGTGAAATTTTGGCCGATTGGGGAAATTTTGAATGTACACTAAGAGACAAAAAAAAAAAAAAAAAAAAAGAAAGAAAGAAAAAAAGCCGCACTTGAATATTTTCCTTTTCGCCTTCTACAACCGCCAATTTTATCGTTTAAAAAGCAAATTTTCAAACAGATTTTATTATGTTGTCCTCCACATACACTTTAGCTTTAAGTCCAGTGTTAAAAAAAAAAAAAAAAAAAAAAAAAAAATGCAATTGTCAGGAAAATTGTAATTTTAGAAATTATTTCAAAAATGGTAAGAATAAGGCAGTTAACGATGCCACAAAAAGTATTAATTTTTGAAGGAAAATCAAAAAATATTTTAATAAGTGAGATGGCAAAAAACTTAAATGTTAACGGAATATTGGTAAAAGGATTTTTAGCAAGATATAAAATTTTTTAGCCGTTTAAACTGGAAATTTGGTTTTAAGCAGCCATATTGCTCATTCAAGCGAGATGACCGTAAGTTAAAAAGCCATTGCTTATAAAATCGGTTTGTATTACATTTAGAACATAAAAGAGATTCAGGAAAAGTGCTTAGTAACACAGTTTCTTTAACTACAGTACAGCAACTACTAAACGAAGCAGGTTTAAATGGCAGAAAATTTGAAAAAATTTCATTCTTAGTAAAGAGAATTAGGAAAGCAAGACCTCAGATGGCTGAAAATTAAAAAAATTATTAGTTAGTTATTGGGCTGAACTGGTTCTCTTTGTTGAGTCAAGTTTAACTTATTTCTAGCTAAAGAAAACAAGCAGATCTGACAACGAAAATATGACTGACTTAATGAGAATTGCACTTTTAAAACAGTGACATGCTCTCCGCACATTATGGTACGGAGGTGCATAACTTTCCGAGGAAATTTTTATGCTCAAGGGATCGATTAACTCGAAATAAAACACAATCTTCATAAAAGTAGTGCCTGACCGACTATTTTGGAGGTATCTTAGACATTTCCGCAAACAGCATTTCAAGATGATAATGCACCTTACTACACGGCGCCTGTGGTAATAGTGTATTCACTTCAAATTGTCAAAATTTCCTATCCATTCCCATGAGAACCTATAATTCTGTAAGTAATTATATCTTTTTTCACTTTAAGTTAAATCACACAAAGGGTTTAACTAAAATTTTTCGTCTATAAAAAAGGGGGGAGAGGGGAGAGGATTAGAAATTTGCAGCCTATAACTCTGCCAGAACTGGAAAAAATTATTTGTGATATTTGGCACATTAAAATTTCTGAGATTTATATTAAAACACTGTATAAAACTATGCCATTGTGCATTAAAGCAGTAATTCCATATAAAGACGGAATTAACACAATGCAGAATACATATTTTTAATAAAAAATTGCTTAGATCTAACAAATAAATAGTTTTATTTCATATATTAAAATATAACTTGTTTATTTCATATAATAAATCATAATAGAAACAAAGTGTATGGTTATTACATTATGTTCCAAAAGAAAATTTTATGCAGATTTTTAAAAAGTACTCCGTAGAGTGCAATAAAGCGAATTATTAAATCGAAAATGTACATAGGTATCATTTCATACCTTTGGTATTATGCAAACAAGACAGTTTTATTTGTTTCAAACATTAATTTTAAAGTTATTACAAATAAAAAGTGTATAAGTCATTTTTTCTGCAGTGCAGCTTTTTCTTTTCTTTTCTTTTTTTTTTTCTTTGTCGCTTAGTGTATATTTTCTCAGGAGAAAATAATATGAAAACGGAAATAACAAATCTACTGAAACAATAAACTAAGAGCTGTTTCTATAGATTTGTGATTTCTGTTTTATAAGAGCTGTATTATATAAAAAGCACCATAGAACTGGCGTTTAAAAGTAATAAGCCCAAAACTTTGAATAAACATCATTAAGTGGAAGAACTCGCATCAATAATGCTTTGTTTGCAGCACTCGTGCCTACTTTGTTCACCTGACGAAAGGTCGTGTGTTCTTTCTAACCGAAACAATTGTTCAGAGTTTATTGTATTTTATGGTGTTTATTCAAAGCTTTGTAATTATTACTTGTGCATACTTGTTCGCCTGACGAAGGGTTGGGTCTTCTTTCGACCTGAAACAATTGTTGCGAGTTCTTGCGTTTTATATTGTTAGTTCCCCATCATACTACAGTTATGGTGAACTTAGGTAACTGTTTAAATTTGGGACCTCGGTTTTTTGATTTTTTTTTACACGTTTTCTGGTGTGAGGGACACGAAAATGACAAAATTTTCATGGTGTCTGTTAGTTTATTAATCCGTTAGTATGTTAGTCTGTGTACACGATATCTCACGAACAAATGATCACAGAGAGGTCAGACAAGTTTTGAAATATTATTTATGACACTGGCAAGAACCCTATTCATTTGCAACGTTCGGATTGAAAAACTTCGTAAATTATTAGAAATTTACGATTTTCTTAACATGGGAGAACAGGCCAAAATTTCCCTTAAACGTGCATTAAATGGAAAATTTTTACTGTAAAATTATAAGACCAGTTTTAAAATATCGGTTTTGATGCCGGAATGGACATCATCAACTATAAACATGCTACTTTGAAAATTTCGCTAGTTCTAGGAAATTTACGAATTTCTTAACATGGCAAAGTAAGGCAAAATTTCACATAAACTTCCATCTCGAGGGATATTTTCAACGTAAAGATGTCAAACTACATTTGAAATATTATTTAGAATACTGATCTAAATAACATACAGTATGAATTTTTTAATTTAAAAAAATCGTAAGTTATTAGTAATTTACGATTTACTTAACATGGTAGAATAGGACAAAATTGAGCATAAACGTCTATTTTGAGGATCATAAATATATCAGACAATTTCAAAATAACATTTATAATAATAATTTATTTTTTCACTTTTTTACTTCTGGCACCAATAAAGGATTGCTTTAGCACTGAAAGATTTTTAAATGTATCTGTCTGTGTTTTTTACATCATCATTAAATCGTAATCGAAGGGCGCCATTTTTTTATCATGTTGCAATTTCAAATTACTCCCCCCCCCCTCCTCCTGTTTTCCACGTAATTTAAAAAAGATCTGGTCTTCATTCATTATCACAATACAATTCAAAGCATATATTTATTAAAAGTCAATATTTTACTACTTTATGGTGTTTTTATTCTATGTTAAAATCATCAAAGAATGCTACTTGTAATTTACAATTAATTTGCATATATGCCTTAAAAAAAGAGAAAGCCAAAAATCAGTTAATGATTTACGCTTTTTTTTTTTTTTCATGTTTTTGTGCAGTGTTTTAAATTTTTTGGCGGCCCTAAGCAACCGCTTAGGTTCGCCTAATGGTAAAGCGGGCCCTGGTGAGAGTATTTTGATAATGAAATTAAAAAATAAATAAGAAAATAAATAAATGCTAAAATATTGATAAAGAACTCAAAAATTAAATTTTATGCTTTATAATTTTATACTTTAAAATACTTAAGTAAATGTGAGCAAAAAAGTGTTTCCATGAAATGTTCATTCTATATATTAAACAATCACAACTAATTTTTATTTTTCTTATTAATGATTAATATTTTGAAAATGCTATCAAAATAATGTTTAATATTATTTTTTAAATAACCATGTACACAAAATAAAGTATACTTAGGGATTATTTTGTATTAGTTCCAGGCAACTGCAATATATTGATTTTTAAAAAAGGCTAAAATACTTGCTAAAGCAGTCAAAAACCCACTGTTTTTATTTAAAACCCTATTAGAGTACACTTTTTACTACAATTTAAAAAAAAAAAAAGGTAACTGGTTAAGGGTCTGCCTCAGTACAAAAATGTTTAAATTGTGAACCTTGAATTTTGTTCAAAAAAAGATGTTAAATGCAGAAAAAAACTTTTTTTTTAATTCTAGCCGATATTCAAACATCATATATTATTTTTTTTATTATTATGTGTAATATAACCTTCAAATCCTAAAATTTTAAAAATGATAGCATGATTAAGGTCTGAGATATGATTTTTCTTGCAATATAGTGCATATGAAAATAAGAGCAACATTGATAGCTCCTACATGAAATTCTTGAAAACTTTGATATTTTTTATTTCAAAAACTATTTTGCCTAGGTCCAAAAAAATTGGCTGGAGTTAGTTGCATAATAGTCAGAACAAATCAGCAAATTTTCAAGAAAATCCGAGATGGTTGGTTACATGGCCTGGTTGAATTGACATGGAATGACCCATATATGTTGATTATAGTTTAGTAATTTGAAGGTGTTAAATTCTTGTTCCTTCTTATATAATATGTCCTGATAATATAATACATTTCCAAAATGGACGATTTAGATTCACAATCCAGAAAAGCTTTAATTCAAAGGTAATTTTTATCATTCTCTAAACGATTCTTAAATAGAATAAATATATGTGTATGTGTACTTATATATTCATACACTTCTCTTCCTAAAAAAAAATTAACATACATATCTTTGAAAATTTATGTACTATATTGTTTGTTAATTTATATGAGTGTGTCATTTTATTAATTTAATTAATAATAAGTATAGCTTTACATCCATGTAATTTTCACACTTGTGATCGTTATCTAATTTAAGATTATGGTTAATAAAATATCAATTTTTTATCAATCGTTTTAGATTATTTTTAAAATAATTTTGAATATGTGTGTATATGTACATACCGTAAAATCCTGATTATAAGCTCCCCCTCGAAAGTAAGCCCCCTCCCTACTTTTAGGCAATTTTGAATTTTTTCTATAATCCTAAAATTAAACCCTCCCCCACTATTTTTTCATTTTAAGTAAAAATTTTTTGAAATTTTATGTATATTTAATGATTCTAAATAAATTTATTCTTTAAAATAATTTTTCAGCAAAAATTACTAATTCCCCTCTTCTCCTTTTGTTTTAACAAATTAATAATAAAGTAGGAATGAGAACTATAAAATAACTATAGTTCTAAATTGAAATTATACACCTATTTTTCGATAGATGGCAGCACTATTCTTTTTTCCAGAAAAATATTAAAATAATAATTGAATAAATAAGTAAACATTTCTTTATTTACCTTTCATAGTTATACTAAATAATAAATAAAGTTCTTTTATTTATTTATTTAATGAAGATTGCATTTTTTAAATATTACCAGTTTCTCTTTTAATTTAATTACTATTTCAATTATAAACATTGGTGAAAACAAAAGACAATCTTTGTATTAGTGAAGTAAGTCTTTTGTTTACCTTTATCATCAAAATTAAAAGTTTTCTTGAATGTACATATTTTAAATTAATTATTGGAAAGGTAATAATTTATTACATCAATACAATAATTAATTTGTAATGTGCATGTTTTTGATTATTATTTGGATTGCCTTGTTAAATAACTTCTTGTATCAATAGATGGCGCCAACATGCAATTTGCCATTTGTTTAAAAAAAAAAAAAAAAATGTATTTTTGTAAAATGTTATGTTTCACAATAATATATATAAAATAAGTTTTATGCATTTCATATTTACCTAAATATGTACTCTTATTAATTTGCATACTCTAAATTAATTAATGTTTGATAAACTTGAAGATTTACCTTAACAGTGGCAAAATCAGTCTAATTTTTTTTATTCATCTTTCATATTAACCATATGAAATAATTTAAATTAAAAAAAAAAAAAAAAAAAAAAAAGATTTTAAATTTAAATTTTATTTCTGTAACTTACATTCAATTCTGAATTAGATAACATTAGTTTTATTCTCCGATGATAGATGGCACCACCACAACTTTTTTTAAAAGAAATTTCTAATAATCTCGATTATAAGCCCCCTCCCTTTTTTTACTGACTTTCATTTGAAAAAAAAGGGGGGGGGGCTTATAATTGGGATTTTACAGTGTGTGTATATATATATATATCCTTACTATTCGAACAGCTATATTTAATATACCAGCTTAAGGAAACGAATTGATTAAATATGTTCAGTAATAGAAATTTTTATTATTTTAAAGTTTTTTTTTTTTAATGAAATTATTTTAATTTAAACCAATTCAAATTCTAATAAAATGGATTTACTTTTTTTTTTTTTTTTTTTTTGTAGTTTTCCCTTGAAAATTGTTTTATGACTTTTATTTATTGACAAAATTTATAGAAATGATAAAGATTTTTAAGATCTTTAATTTAGGCAGAAGTAGATTTGAAAATTAAACTATATTTTTAGAATGTTATTTTGTTTTCTTATAACTCTAAATTTTTAATTGTTATTTTTGATTAATCTTTAATTATATGAGTAAAATTTCATACATGTTTAATAACCCAGTAGAAAAAGTAAAAAAAAAAAAAAAATGATGTGTGTGGGGGGGGGAAGGGGGGGTAAGTTATGATTCTGCATAGTGTTATAAAAATCGGTAGAATTTATTCATGGTTAAATTAATAAAACTTTTATTTTCTGTGTGTATGTGTGTGTGGGTGGGTGGGGGATGGGGGGGGGGGACAGCTTCCTAAATTTTCCTAACTACACGCCTGAATATGAGTAAAATTGATTTATAAAATAACACCATATTACATCAAAGTTTTGCATGAGAACTGAAAATTAAAGACAGGAATTTATCATGAACTTTCATTTATTTGTGATAAAAAATTAATATTTAATTTTATTTCAGGGTTTAATTATATTTTCTAATTTAAAGTATGTTTCTCATTATTTATTTAAGAAATGAAAGCTGAAAAACATTTTAAAATTGATTTTAAAAAATCAGGCATTTATGGTGTTAAATATTTACTGTTTTAATATACTAATAAAGATGTAATAATTTGAAATATCGAAGACACGGAACACTGCGTATTCGTTTCATGTTTGTTTATTGAACAAAGCGTAGTAGTAGAAGTAGGAGTAGTTAATATATAGTATAGTAAAAGTAGAAGTAGAAGTATATACACAACAATTCTCCGACACTTAATTAAAACATTAAATATTTACATATATACAATTTAGTGAAACAATTTGAAATAAAGATTGAATTAATTTGAAATTAAAGTAGAATAGTTCTTTTTTTTTTTTTTTTTTTTTTTTTTTTTAAGTTCTATGAATATGTAAAATAGCTTTTAATGTTCTGTGAATAGTTTCAATATTATTATTATTAGAGATTTAATTTTATAACTGGTTTTCGTTGACGAGTTGATCTTCTTAATGGAACTAGTTGATCTGTTTTGCTGGAACTAGAAAATTTTGGGAGTTTAGTCTTTTGTGGTTCCGTTGAGCTTGCAGGAGATTGAGGTAAAGAATTTGAATCACTAATGTTTGCACTTTGAGGAGTCACTTTCATTGGTCGTTGATGTGAAGAATCCTGATTTTGTGAGGCTAGCTTATCTTGATGTCTGGGAATTGAGAAGTGAACTCTCCTTGGCCAGGAAAAATCTAAAGAGGGTAATACTTTTTCAACTTGACAGGATCTTAGTTGGTTGAAGTGTCGTTTGATTACATAGCCATCATCTAATTCTATTAGATAATGAAGTCGTCCAAGTTTCTCAACGACAGTGCCATATTTCCATTTGTTGGATGATGTGTAATTTCGAGATTGAACTCTTTCTCCCAATTTGTAACTTTTGTAAAAATCTGGCTGTGGAGCATTATTCTTGAGTCTTGGTGTTGGTTTGATTAGATCAAGTTCTGATCTTAAATTTCTTCCAAATAACAGTTCAGATGGAGTTTGTCCATTGTTGAGAGGAGTTATTCGAAATCGAAAAAGAAGTTTACACAACTTACTATGAATTGTGCCCGGATAAAATTTCATGCATTTTAATTTTGTTTTGAGAATCTGTACATACCTTTCTGCTTGTCCGTTTGTGGCAGGATATCCTGGAGCAGTAAGACGTTGCTGGATGCCGTTAGTTTTGCAATAATCTCGAAACTCTTCAGACTTAAATAATGAAGCATTGTCAGACACTAAAATTTCAGGTAGTCCATGTCGGCTGAAAATTTCTTCGAGGAAAGAAATTGTGCTTGCAGTAGTTGGAGATTTCTTTGTTGCAAAAATTTCAGGCCATTTTGAAAGTGCATCCACCACAATTAAAAAATGGTGTTCCATGAATGGGCCGGCGTAGTCAATATGCACTCTTTGCCAGTTCTTTTCTGGTGGTTCCCAGATGTGAAGAGGTGCCTTGTCTGGATTCTTTTTTATATTACAACATTCTCGGCAACTTTTAACAGTATTCTCAATATCGGAATCTATGTTCTTCCAATAGCAATAATTTCTAGAAAGGGCTTTCATTTTGACAATTCCTACATGTGTTGAATGTAATTGCTTGAGCATATCAGGTTGAAGGGATTTTGGAATGATCACTCGATTTCCTCTGAACAGGATTCCATCTTGAAGAGTTATAGTAGGGTCAAATACCTTTCCAAGAACAATGTCATATTTTATTTTTCTCAGTTCTGGGTCAAGCTCTGTTTCTTCTCTAATTTTCTGTGCTGTTAAGTTTTCTGCTGAAATGTAGTTGATAACGAATTGTTGGTAAGCTTGTGATTCATCAATGCAATTTATCTGATTAACTGATATTGGTAAAGGAAATCTTGAAAGATAATCTGCGTTTGAATGTTTCTCAGATTTTCTGTGTATAATTTTATAATCAAAGCTAGAAAGGAAATTAGCGTACCGTAACAATCTTGATGCAGACATGACCGGAAGGCTTTTCTCTGGATGGAAGATGGTGCAAATAGCCTTGTTATCAAGAATTAAAGTAAATTTTCTTCCAAATATGTAATCATAGAATTTTTTACAGGCCCACACTACAGCAGTTGCCTCTCGATCGAGTTGACTATAATTTTTCTCAGCAGCAGTCAAACTCCTGGATGCGAAAGCAATTGGGCGTTCAGTTCCATCAGGCATTGTATGAGATAAAACTCCTGAGAGTCCGAAGGGACTGGCATCAGTAGCTAAAGTAACTGGGAGGTCAGGATTATATGGCACAAGGACTTGGTTACTGGTAATAACTGATTTTGCATTTAGGAAAGCAGCTTCACATTGAGCTGTCCATTTGAAACGTCTGTTTTTACATAAGAGGTTATTTAATGGATGAAGAACACTGGAAGCATCTGGAATAAATTTTGAATAATACATTACTAGACCAATAAATTTACGGACATCATCAATGTTTTTAGGTCGAGGTGTTTCAGAGATGGCTTTGATTTTGTCTGGTGATTTCTGGAGTCCAGTAGCGCTGATAATGTGTCCTAAATACTGAACTTTTTCTTCAAAAAATTTGCATTTTGCAGGATTGAGATGTAATTTAAATTCTCTTAATTTATTTAATACATTGAATAGACGTTGTTGGCATTCCTGTCTGTCTTTACCTTGAATAATAATATCATCAAAATATGCAACAGTACCATCTAAATCTTGAACAAACTGATCTATAAATTTGTGGAATTCATTAGGAGCAGTTTTAATACCAAAGAATAGCCTTTTTGCTAAATATGTACCACGATGGGTTGAAAGGGTTTGAATTTTGGCACTTTCATTATCGACTTTCATGTGTAAGTATGCTTTATGAATGTCTAGAGTACAGAAAAATTTTCCGTCACGCAATTTATTAAAAATGTCCTCAATTCTAGGAATTCGGTGTCGTGCATTTTGAAGTTGATTATTAACTGTAACTTTAAAATCTGCACAAATACGTACAGAGCCATCTGGTTTTGATACAACTACAAGGGGTGTTCCCCATTCGGAAAAGTCAGTTTTTTCGATTATGTCTTCTGCCTCTAATTTATCAAGTTCTTGTTCAACTTTTTGTTTTAAAGCATATGGAACTGTACGAGCTTTAACAAAAACTGGCTTAGCATCTGGCTCTAATTTTAATGAACATGTATAATCAGGAATACAACCAATCTTAGATTCAAACACATCAGAGTATAAATCAATAATTTTTGAAACAGAAATGTCAACATATGTGTCATTTGAAATTTGATTAAGATCATGTAAATTTATTCAAACAGGAATAAACTACTACGTCAGAAACGCCAAAGAAAAATTATTGAGGTGCATACAGCTGTTTCGGTAGCCTAAAGCGTACCGTCATCAGTGCAAAAAAATAATTCTGAATCTGGAGAAGTACTCGTATATATAGGAGAGGGACCGGATTTAGTTCAACCAATAGGATTACGGAAGAGGTGGGGAGTGTGGCCAATAGGAATTAAGGAATGTGTAGCTGTGTAAACAGTAGAAAAATTAAGGAAATTTGGACTGAATGTAAAATTTCCAACAATCAGACAAATAGGGAACAGCGAAATCACAATTTACAAGGTTTTTAAAATTTTTATAAATATGAAAAGCTTCAAAGAAATCGAGTTCATGAATGGATTTAGGTCTGCAAATTATTTTAGCTGAATTAAATTTAAAATTATGATTTTCCTCCCAGCAATGTTTAGAAATAGCCGATTTATTGGTTTCTTGTTTGCGGACGTAATTCATATGTTCTTTTAGACGAAATTTAAGACTGCGTTTAGTTTGGCCAATATATGATAAACCACACTGACAGGATATACTATAAATGCCCCAAGAATTATGCATATCAATAGGATCTTTTAACTGAGAAAAAGTGAGTTTATTGGAAGGCGAAAATATTATTTTAAAATCATATTGTTTGAGAATTTTAGCTATGGTTTGACTGGTTTTAGAAAAATAGGGTAAAACAATACTGATATTAGAAGTGACTGATTTAGTAGACGAAATACGAGGGAGTTGTAATTTTTGGATAGCTTTGTCTATAATGGAAGGGTCATAACCTCTGTCAATTGCGATGGCTTTCAGGTATTTAATTTCAGATTTAAATAAAATAGGATTTGAACAAATATTAAGGGCACGGTTTACAAAAGTATAGAAAGCAGCCATTTTTTGGTTAGGTGGGTGACATGAACGCGCATGGGGAGGAAGGGAGACTGCAAAATTTTTACGATAGACAGTGGTTGAAAATCCATTTACAGTGCGAGAGACGAGGGTGTCAAGAAATGGCTCCCTTCCATTTCTTGACACTATATCTTGACACTTCTATACTTTTGTAAACCGTGCCCTTAATATTTGTTCAAATCCTATTTTATTTAAATCTGAAATTAAATACCTGAAAGCCATGGCAATTGACAGAGGTTATGACCCTTCCATTATAGACAAAGCTATCCAAAAATTACAACTCCCTCGTATTTCGTCTACTAAATCAGTCACTTCTAATATCAGTATTGTTTTACCCTATTTTTCTAAAACCAGTCAAACCATAGCTAAAATTCTCAAACAATATGATTTTAAAATAATATTTTCGCCTTCCAATAAACTCACTTTTTCTCAGTTAAAAGATCCTATTGATATGCATAATTCTTGGGGCATTTATAGTATATCCTGTCAGTGTGGTTTATCATATATTGGCCAAACTAAACGCAGTCTTAAATTTCGTCTAAAAGAACATATGAATTACGTCCGCAAACAAGAAACCAATAAATCGGCTATTTCTAAACATTGCTGGGAGGAAAATCATAATTTTAAATTTAATTCAGCTAAAATAATTTGCAGACCTAAATCCATTCATGAACTCGATTTCTTTGAAGCTTTTCATATTTATAAAAATTTTAAAAACCTTGTAAATTGTGATTTCGCTGTTCCCTATTTGTCTGATTGTTGGAAATTTTACATTCAGTCCACATTTCCTTAATTTTTCTACTGTTTACACAGCTACACATTCCTTAATTCCTATTGGCCACACTCCCCACCTCTTCCGTAATCCTATTGGTTGAACTAAATCCGGTCCCTCTCCTATATATACGAGTACTTCTCCAGATTCAGAATTATTTTTTTGCACTGATGACGGTACGCTTTAGGCTACCGAAACAGCTGTATGCACCTCAATAATTTTTCTTTGGCGTTTCTGACGTAGTAGTTTATTCCTGTTTTAATATTCCAACGCCAAGTCTCCTGCTATTACATGTAAATTTATATTCAGATTCCGTATCCAATCACGTCCTAGAATGGAACTTTTTTGATTTGACACAACATATAAATCTTCATAACTAGACTTATTTTGATATGAAACATTTAATTTAACAATACCAAGTGGATTGAAAATTTGACCTGTATAACTGCGAAAAGACACATTTGTTCTCTGAATTGGAACTTTAAGCTTTAATTTTTTGAATTCATCAGCATTTATTATGCTTACTTTGCTTCCTGAATCACATTCAAACCGTTGTTCAACCCCATTTAATTTAACTGTAGCATACATCTTATCATCATTTGCATAATCATTAGAAAACACATCATAAATCTGATTTACAATTAAATTATCCGAATCATGCATTATGTTGTTGACAGTTTGATTGTTTACTTTATTTTTTATAAAGCTTGAAATACAAACTGAAGCCAAATGACCTTGTTTTTTGCAAGATTTGCAACGTAATTTATTGGTTAGAAAACATTTTTGAGTTTTATGATTAGATTTACCACAATGTAAACACAATCCTTCCAATCCAAGCTCTTTTAAATTAACACTTTTAGATTTCATGGGTGATTTTGATCTACTTTTGGTTTTGGAATTTTCATTTCTGGTTTGAGGAAGGCGTTTATTTTTATTAATGTTGGATATTTTATTAACAGAAGTTGAAAAAGCACTCTTGTACACTTCTTTGTTTTCAATTTTTGCAGCTTCAATGGCCAAAGCGATTTCTATTGTTTTTTCAAATGTTATATCACCTTGTTGTAATAATTTTTCTCGTATATCAGAATCGGATAAACCTCGAATAAATTGAGAACGTAATAACAAATTTAGCATCGATTTAGAACAATCATTTGAATGGCATGCAGATACGAATTCAGCATTTTTTGTTAGATCTTTAAGTGAAGAAATGAAATTTGATATTGACTCACCGGAATTCTGAAGTCTTGAAAAAAATTTATGTTGTTCTGTTAAAACATTTGGTTTTGGTGATAAATGCTGTTTGAGCAATGACAGAAGTTCATTGAATGTTTTCGTTGAAGGTAAATCAGGAGCAGTGAGACTTGAAAGTAGTTGATATTGTCTTGATCCAAGACAATTTATTAACACGAGAACTTTTAGTTCTTCGGTTTCGGCATCGTCGGCCGATAATCCTTTTAATTTGAAATAATTTTCCAGTCTCTGTGCATAACAGTCAAAAGTTTCAGATGATTCATCAAATTGATCAAAAGATAAATTTTGTGTAGCGAGAACATCTTTAGTACTACGTTTCGATTCTGGAGTACTTTTGATTTTATCGACGAATTCTTGAAGAGTTGCTATTAACTGCGTAAGTTCGGCCATTTCATTCTCCTATCGTCGCCAAATTGTTAAATATTTACTGTTTTAATATACTAATAAAGATGTAATAATTTGAAATATCGAAGACACGGAACCCTGCGTATTCGTTTCATGTTTGTTTATTGAACAAAGCGTAGTAGTAGAAGTAGGAGTAGTTAATATATAGTATAGTAAAAGTAGAAGTAGAAGTATATACACAACATATGGGTTAAAAAAATTATCAGACTAAAGCTATCAAGTTACTCAATGATTTTTTTTTCCCTTGAAAGTATGGATAAATTAAGGAATTCTGTAATAATTCCCCCTTCCCAAAAAAAAAAAAAAAAAAAAAGAAGTATCCAGCTCAAAGTTTAGGATAGAAGAAAAACAAAGTAATATATATTTATATTATAAAATAAATACAGTTTAATTTTAAAATCTACTTCTGCCTAAATTAAAAATTTTAAAATCTTTATCGTTGCTAATAATTTGTATACATATGTATATCTGTTAAATAAATTTTACCAATAAACAAGTTACAAAAAGAATTTTCTAAGGAAAGTGTTATAATATTTCTCCAAATTAAAAGAAAAAAAAGTCACTTATTAGAAACGTATTTCATTTTTAAAAATACTGCAAAAAAAACAACTTCAAATAATAAATTTTAATACTGAAGATATTCACTATTTCGTTTCCTTAAGCTGTTTTATGTAAATATGACTGAAACAAACAATACAATTATAAATTGCTTTTAAACAGTAGGAATGTAAGTGTGTGTGTGTATTTGAATATATATATATATATATATATATACAAAATTATTTTAAAGGTAATCTGAAAACATTGATAATTTATTATCCATAATTTTAAGTTAGATAATGATAGCAAGTGTAGAAATTGGCTGTAAAGATATATTTTTATTATTGGGTGTTTGAATTAGTTCGTACCGTTTTCTAATAGATGGTGTGACAAGTGGCATTTTCCAATAGATGGCATGACTAGAACTCCCAGTAAACCTACTATCATTGAGCATCGTTATTAGTATATGTCATTTAGTTTAAGCGTAAATAACAAAATTTTTTACTTTATCGAATATGACTAACTTTGTGCCGGATAAAGTGTTTTTGTGGGGAGTTCTACTTCATTATTTTAACATGAAGAAAAGCGCTGCTGAAAGTCATCGAATTTTAGTGGAAGTATATGGAGAGCATGTACTAGTTGAACAAACGTGTAGGAAATGGTTTGCTCGATTTAAAAGTGGTGATTTTGAGCAGGAAGACAAGGAACAACCTGGCCAGCTGAAAAAATTTGAAGATGAAGAATTGAAGTCATTGCTCGATGAAGATCCATGCCAAATGCTTCAAAATTTAGCTGAATCATTAACAGTTGACTTTTCAACAGTCAGCAAACGCCAGAAAGCCATGGGAATGATCCAAAAGCAGGGAAATTAGGTCCCATACGAACTGAAACCTAGAGACGTGGAAAGGCGTTTTTTCACATGTGAACAGCTGCTTGAACGACAGAAAAGGAAGGGTTTTTGGCATCGAATTGTGACTGGAGATGAAAAGTGGATCCACTACGACAATCCCAAACGGAG
>CAWVNO010001310.1:32200-62200 GCA_963930645.1 Salticus scenicus
AAAGTCATGGGTTATGCCTGGCCAACCATCAACATCAACGGCAAAGTCAAATATCCATGGATCAAACTTATGCTCTGTATTTGGTGGGACCAGCGTGGTGTGACCTACTATGAGCTGCTTCAACCAAATGAAATGATCATGGCGGAGCGTTACCGAAAACAACTGATGTGTTTGACCCGCGCATTAAAGGAAAAACGACCGGAATATGGCAATAGACACGACAATGCTCGTCCACACGTCGCAAAACTGGTCAAAACCTACATCGAAACGACCAAATGGGAGGTCCTACCTCACCCGCCGTATTCTCCAGACATTGCTCTATCGGATTACCACTTGTTTCAATCGATGAGCCATGGCCTGTCTGAGGAACACTCAGGGGTGACGCCAGCTAGGGGGCCGGGGGGGCACAGGCCCCCCCGTCGGGGAGTCCGTGACCCCCCATCGGGGCATACTCCTAAAATCTGTCGGGGAAAAAAATACAAAATTTTCAGTTTTTCTCCTTTTAGCAGCATTTTTCTTTCCTTTTACAAACTTGGAGCATTCCAGTTTTTGCATTCTATATTCAATAGAAGAAAGTATTGGATTCATAAAAATTTTCATCTTCCGGTTTTCCATGAATGTATACGTTTTGAGAGGTCCAAAACACATTTTGATCATGATATTTTTAGAAAATGTCTGTCTGTCTATGTGTGACAAAAATTTTGTTCTAAATGTATCTCAAGAACTACGGCACAGAACTACATATAAATTTGTATGTAGTTGCATCATGACATAAATTAGTGTCCATTAACTTTTTCTCCAAATCGCCTTATAGGTGGCGCTGCTGTTCTGCAATTTCTTTCATTTAATGGAAGGCTATATCTCAGGTTCTATTTTGCTTAATCGAACAAAACTTGATATGCGAGAGCGCCATTATGAAACATCAGATTGATTTAATTTAGGTGCATATTGGCCGATAAGTTGCGCTGCTTTGCTGATATTTTTCCCCAAGAAGAGGAAGGCTATATCTCAGTTTCTATTCTATATTATTGCAAATAACTTTGTATATGACAGGACCATTATGAAACATTATGTGGAATCAGTTTCAGCGCACATAGCCAGATAGGTGACGCTCCTGTGCTTCAATTTTTTCCGTGAATGGGAAGGCTATATATCAGATTCTATCTATATAATTACATAAAACTTGGTATATGAGAGGGCGATTTTAAAACAATGTACTGAATCAATTTAGGTGCATATGAGCTGATAGATGGCGCTGCTGTTCTGTAATTACTCCGTGAATAGGAAGACACCATCTATTGAAAGACCACCTATCTGGAGAGCCAATTTTCTGTCGCACGATAGGTGCCCCCCTTAGGAAAATTCGACTGTATATATACCTGGGATCAACGGATACGAAGATTAATTTTTTCTTAAGAATTTTCCTTCAGGCACTCTGCACATATTTTTTTCTGTGGAAAGAAAATATTATACACTCAGAGAACGGCACGATGACCTCCAAAACCACGAGGGGGCTAACAAATGGAATGGTACAAATATTAACAGTAATATTATTAACAATATTGCAGTTTTTGTTAAATATCCATATAATAAACTCTCTCTATATAGTGCCCCCCTGTCGGGGAGGTGGTGTCCCCCCGTCGGGGAATTTCTGGTGCCATTACTGGGAACACTTCACTTCTTATGAAGATTGTAAAAAATGGGTCGATTCTTGGATTGCCTCTAAAGACAATTCGTTCTTCCGACGCAGAATCCGTATGCTGCCAGAAAGATGGGAAAAAGTAGTGGCTAGTGATGGTCAATACTTTGAATAATCTATTTGTAATTATTTTTGCACAATAAAGCATCAATTTTCGAAAAAAAAAAACGTTACGAATTAATTCAAACACCCAATAATTAAATACTTCAAAAAAAAAAAAAAAATTATACTCATATAAACTAACAAACAATATAGTGCATAAATTTTTAAAGATATGTATGTTAAGTTTTTGTTTTTTTATTAAGAATTTTCTTCTATTTTTTGTGTATAAGAAACATTTGGAGAATGATAAAAATTATCTTTGAATTAAAGCTTTTCTGGACTGTGAGCCTATGTCATTTTGGTAAAAATAGTCCAACTGGTGGTGTTGTCATTCTGTTTTTTCCAAATTTTTAATTTAGCAGTATACAAAAAAAAAATGTAGTAAAAAAAAAAAAAAAAATGTAGTATACAAAAAAAAAAAAAAATGTAGTAAAAATCTGTAGATTGGAAATTAATACCTTTTTTCTATAAAAAGAAGGTACTGGATTCGAGAAATTTTTTACCTCAAGTTTTCGATGGGTTTACACATTTTGAGATGCCCTGAACATGATTTGACCATTATAAAAAAATGACTGTATTTGACAAAAACGTTGTGGCAGCTCTAGCTCAAGAACTAATCCACAGAATTTTATACAAATGCATATATATTTGCACCTTGATATAAATAAGTGGCTATCAACTTTTCTAAAAATCACCCAATAGTTATTCCATTTTCTCATATTTTTTTAACGTGACAGTAAAAGGACAAAATTTTGTATAAATGAGGGCATTAAAAATTATTACTTTCTTCTACATATATAAGTATTGGATTCATAAAATAAGTATTGGATTCATAAAAATTTTTGACCTCTGGTTTTCAATAGAAGTACATGTTCTGAGATATCCAGAACACGATTTGACTTTTTTTTTTTTTTTTTTTTTTTTTAATCCTCTCTCTCTCTGTATGTATATATATAATTTTATACATGCTCTATCTTGCGTACCAGTGGACGAAATCTAACAAAACTTGATATTTAGTTGAATCTTGTGAGGATATAGTAGAATTTATCCTTTACCAGACATGGAAATAGTCCTAATCGGGATCCGCTCGAAAATGTTTCGTCTATAAAAAGGAGGGGGAAAGGATTCAAAATTTGCAGAGTATAACTCTGCCAGAACTAGAAAAAATTATTTGTGATATTTGGCACATTGAAATTTCTCAGATTTATATTAAAACACTGTATAAAACTATGCCATTGAGCACTAAAGCAGTAATTCCATATGAAGGTGGAATTAACCCAATGTGGAATACATATTTTTAATAAAAAATTGCTTAGATCTAACAAATAAATAGTTTTATTTCATATATTAAAATATAACTTATTTATTTCATATAAGAAATCATAATAGAATACAAAGTGTATGGTAATTGCATTATGTTCAAAAAGAAAGTTTTAAAAATAAGTACTTTGTAGAGTGCAATAAAGCGAATCATTAAATCGAGAATGTTCGTATCATTTCATCCCTTTGGTATTATGCAGACAAGACTGTTTTATTTGTTTCAAACATTAATTTTAAAGTTATTACAAATAAAAAAGGTATGTCATTTTTTCTGCAGTGCGGCTTTTTTTTTTTTTTGTCACTTAGTGTATATTGAAAGTGCATAAATCAAATCAAAGATATAGTAATCCCCCCCCCCCATTTTTTTAAAATGGGTAATTGGATGGACAACCAAAATTTTAATATTTAGTATTATTTCAATATTTAATATTTAAAGCTTTTTTCGTGAAATATTCAGTGATGCAAATGTGAATAATCAATTAACTAATAAGTTTTTTTTTTTTATATATACACATTAATGCAGTAATGATTTTAAAAAAATCATTATCTTTTAGATTTGTTATTTTATTATTTTATAAAAAAAAATAATTAAAAATTCAATTAAAAAGTATTTAAAAATTTACTGTAAGCAATTTGTATACTATTAAATAATTATTTTACTTGATAAATGAGTACACTTAACAACACTTTGAGTTAATGAAACTCTCCATCTTTTCAAATTTACACTAGCTAGACATATAACTTCAGTATTTCAGAAATCGTAGTTTGCTGTAGATTAATTTTTATAATTTGATTATTTTATTTCTCCTATCAAAATCTTCATTAACTTGCTCTAGAATCTGTGATTGCTCTAATTTCTTTATTTTATTATATTTTAATTTCTTTTACTTTTTCAATGTCAAAATGGTCTTTAAATTGCTTCAAAAATTATCAAAATTAGTTTTTTCAGATATCATTTATTATCTTTTCAACGTTTTTTACTTTAATATTAATAATATATGTATATATATTCATTATTATGTTGATATCTTGCAATTTAAATCTTTTCCTTCCTGATTTTTGAACATTATAATGATAATTTGATAATGATAAAATATTATTACGTATAGAAATGTTTTCTCTCTGCCCTAAAATACAAGGAAATGTTTGGTGAAATGCGTGTAGAAATAAAAGTTTAAAAATGAAGGAATGCCACAGCAAAAGAAATTCGATTTTAGTCTCAAAACATTGCATTTGTAATAATACATACCAATAACTTTTCAGATTATATCCACCCTCCCTCCTTATTATTATTATTTTTAAGATACATTATTTATATAATTAAATAACCATAAAAAATAATGAAGAAAACACGTAATTTTTAACTGAACGCAAAATAGAGAAAAAGGTTTTTATTCTCATAACATTTTTCAAGTGAGAGTTTACTTAAAATATATCCACATTAATTTCGAATTTATTTACATAGTCTGGTATATTTAGTTATTTTGTTTTGTAAAATTTAAATGTAAGACACATGTTTACTTTCACTTTTCCTACGCTAAACGAATGTTACTTTTATTTTTGAAATTCTTACAGTATTATTGGAACAGTAAGTATACTTTGCACTGTAAAGGTTAAACATTTATGTATGATTTATTTTTATATATTAGTTGAATGAAAATTATACCTTTCTCTCTCTCTTTATTATTTATTTATTTATTTTTTAAATAACTGCTACGCTACATGATCTGTGACTTTATTAAAGATTAAAAGTGCACTCTGCATTTCTTTTAAAATTTAAATATACGTTAAACATTACATAAAGAATTTTTTTTATTTCATTTCATACATAAATATGTATCTATTTAGCCTTCACCAATAACCGAGAGGTTCTGGCTCTCAAAACTGGTAAATATGAGGTACCGGGTTCGGTGACAGATCGCGCTCGTCGTTAGCTGCTTGGAGCTTTCTGTGATTTTCTCTGAAGCTTGCATAAACAAGGGCTAGGAGCCCTTATAAAGACCCCCCCCCTCCCTCCCATACATACGCACAGCCAGGAATTAGACCCTTTCGCCAGGCCTAAGAGCTTAGCGCAGTCAATTAGCATTAAGCCTAACACCAACACCACTAGTTAGCCTACCCATAAAAATTTTGTTAGCTTCGCCCCTAATTTTTAATCGCATTTAATATGAAAATACAATTAAAACTTAAATTATTCATTCCTAAAACATCTAAAATTAATAAAGATCCAAAAATGATTTCTCGGCCTAATAATGGCCGTTAAATATGCAAGATGCAAAGTCAGCTTTGAATTAAATTAAATTAAAAACGAAAGTGCAGTTTTAAAATAAGGGTTTAAAAAGAACATTTTTAAATTACTGGAAAGAAAATCATTTTTTAAGTGACTCAAATTAAATGAGTTAATCTCTCTATTTTTCCTTTACACACTAATAACATTTTGTATGACCATAAAATAAAACCCTAATATTTACTTGTTATTATTTTTAATCATTTAAATAATTTTATTTTTAATGACTTCAAGAAAATTACTAGTTTAATAATAATAATAAGTAATACAGTATTTTTATTTTTGTTTCATTTCCAATCCAAAAGGAGAAAAACACTCGAAATTAATAATAATAATAATGATGCGACATTTAAAAATGGATGATTATTAACAGTTAGATTATGTTCGGAAATATCAAGTTTGCAAATGAATTAAAGATTAATCAATATTAATAACGAAATCTTGAAAAAAGAAGAGAGAAAGTAAATAACGGTACCTTAAGCAAGAATGTGCTTTAAGCAACGTCATCCACAAATTAAAACGAAAAAAAACCCTTTGTAACAAAAGTTTTGTACTTCCTTCTCGGACGATCAAAGCTCCACTACTTTCTCTCTCCTTCGCGACTTCGAACGATGTGGGACGGAGAGAACGTATAATTATTTGCGCTGTCAGATATCCTCCAATAGAAAAGAGAGCCTTTTCGGAATGGACAGAGTGCTGAAAAGGAGGTGGTGCCTAATACCAACACATCCATGCCATTATTTAAGGACTTATCCCATCTGTGCTGCCTGATTGAGGGAAATTTCCCTCAAATTGGGAAATTCTGATGCGTGTTTAGATATTGAGGGAAAAAGGGAAATTTTACTTTATCAGTTTTTAAAGCATTTTTGTTAGATTTTTTTCCTCAAACTCAAACTATCCGAATTAATTTCTCTATGTGTGAGATCTTTAAAAGCTAATCAGTGCAATTTTTTCATCTTTTTGTAATAATAATCTAAAATATTCTGAAAAAAAATATCGATTTACTTTCATTCGGCCTAGTCATTCAAAGCATTACCTGATTCTCTCAGAAATGCGCACGAATATTGATCAAAGATACTTATGAAGTGCATTTTACCCAGGCCTATGTCCAACACACAGGACTTTTACCTATCTTTTAATTGAATGACACATATTTTTAATATTGAACTTTAATAATATTTTGCTGTCTTTTTTTTTTTTTTTTTTTTTTTTTTTTTTTTTTTTTTTGATTGAATAATATGAAGTTTACGATTAAAAAAGAGTGGCATTTAATTAAAAGACCGCTAGACGCCCTGAAATTGTGGATAATATACATTAACCCTTACACAATACCATATTCACTGGCTGCAAGTTATCTTACCTTGAATAGCTTCAAAGCTTTGTGTGTTGAGCGATTGAGGGAAATTTTATGCGAAAAAGGGAAATTTTCTAGCGAAATGTGGGAAATTTTAAAATTTCGATCTGGCAGCACTGTATCCCATTACATTTTCATAGTTATTTTTAAAAAATTAGTAGAATTGTCGTGCTACTGCTTAATACCTCAGCTTTTTTCTACGGTATGTTCTAAAGCAATAACAAAACATATCTACTAACTAAATGATTTCGTAAAATTAATTTTTTAAATTTTGTGACAAGTGTGGTATTTTATGGCGTGTGGGGGTTAAGGATCTAGGCCTAGCCAGTTATCACGTTTAATAAATAGAATAAAGGAAAAGGGTAATTTCATATTTATTTATTTCATTAACAGCGTCGGACGTTTAAAAATGACTTCTTAAGTATGTCACAAGTTTTGGTGTCATTTAAAAATGACTTGTAATTTTTTTTTTTTTTTTTTTTTTTAAGGAATTTAAAAATCCTCTGCCAAATATGATGATACCACTTTCTAATAGGAAATTATACTGTGTGCTCTTAAATAATGCAGTACATTCCCGAATTTTTACGTCCTGACAATATTATTATTGTTTTACATACACACAAACACACATTTTTTTTTTTTTTTTTTTTTTTTTTTTCCCGTTAAATATGATATGGTTATAGGGTATCCCAAAGAGATGGAAACACAGTTTAATTTTTATTTTATTGGAAATAATGCCTTTTGTCCGTCTGCAATAAAAATTTTCGTGAAAGATCAGTAATAAATAAATATTCTATTTCTTGACTTTATAAAATCTCTGAAATGTAGATACTAAAGATTTCTCAATAGAAAATGCATGCAATTGTATTAATGCTGTTTATTTTCATTTATTTATTTATTTGATTTGACCGGGCTAAGCCAAACTTTTAGATGTCATACCGAGGCGAGTAAACAAAGCTTTCGTATGGGCAGGGGCGAGTATCTGGCTTTCGGACCGTGCAGACTTCTAACAGGGACTATATACATATTGAACAGGGAGCAGCCCCGCTCATCGCTGTTGGAGCGATGTTGAGCGCTTCTGCGTCTCGAGAGACTTGAGACAGAGGGGACTATTTCGAAAACTATATACATATTGTTGATAATGAAAAGTTTTCGATCAAAAATACGATGTCATGTGTCGAAACATAGACGTCTGCCTTTCGTATGTTAGGCTGACGGGAGCATGCGGCACACTATTTCATTTTACGCGGTTTCGCAATTGGGACAAATAAATAAAAAAATATCTTAGATGTTCCATAAAATATATAGATTTTAAAAAATGGCAATTTGTTTTCAAACTAATACAATATAAATTTAAACGGATAATTATGCAGAATATGCATATAGAACTTAAAATATGCACTAAAGGACAAAAAAAAAAAAAAAAAAAAAAAGCAGCACTTGTATAATTTTTCTTTTTTCGTTCTGCAACCGCTAATTTTATCATTCAAAAAGAAAATTTTCGAACAGGTTTTACTACGTCATTTTTTTAAGTCGAACAGGGCAATTTAAATTGAAAAGAAATGCTCAGAATGAGGTAGGAATTAATTCTGGATTAAGAAAAAAAAGGTCGCTTTTTCAGTTACAAAAATATTCAAATATTTATACGCCCTCCATATGCAAATTTGATCAATCAGAAAATTTTTATCTTTCATCCAACAAGACTATTAAAAAATATCGCATTACTGAATATTTAAAAGCAGCTAAAATATGATAAAGGGGGAAAAAAAGTGCTTTTTTTTTTTTTTTTTTTTTTTTTTTTTTTAATCGTCTGTTTCTATAATGAAAATGAAAACTATAGGTCTACAAGGACCCGGGCTGGGTTCCGACCGAATTTCTTAAATTGGTATCAGGCTTAATAATTTTTTACGTTCTCGGGCTGGGACAGGCCAGGCTCGGGCTTTTATTTAGTTATTTATTGTATAATGGGGCCCGGCCGTGCTCAGGATTAATTTTTTCCTGTAAATACTCGGGCCGTGCTGCGTCTAAAATAATATTATTCCTTCGTGTCGGTCCGGAAATTTTTTTACACTTATTTTAGTCATTTATTTTACATAAATTGATAGGTTAAAATTTCACATGAAATTTTGTTTTGTTCAATAATATTTATAATCTCAACTTGATTCTCTATTCGTGATTTAATTTCCGTAAGTATTTTTAACATGGCTCGAAACTGATATCTCTTATTTAAGGTGTTGGTGTTAGGATTAAAGCCTATTGTGTACACTAGGGACCTAGGCTTAAGGGGAGGATGCCCTCCGTGGAGGGGATCTTTGTTAAGTTGTCCTAGCCCGTAATCACGTAAGTTTCGGAGAAAATCACGGAAAACGCCAAACGACTAGGTACACGAGCGTGACCTGGGATCGAATCCGGCACTTCCCGCCTACCATATTTTGAGCCCAAAACCACTCGGACATTGGCGATCCTATTCAAAATGGTATTTATGTCGCTACTAGTTTGGTACATTTACAAATAAAAGAAATTAAATATGGTACTCGCTATGAAGCTTTATATCGTATGATTTATACAGTCTAGAGACAATGAATAATATTTTTAATCACTTCTCCGATACATTCGAGGACACTAAATGTGCTGAAATTAGCATCGTTTTTTGGATGCGCAGAAGCATCTTTTACATTGAAAATGTTTGAATTAGCATTAATGTTTTGTTTAGAAGATCACATAAAAAGATTCGGATACGTTACAGGATATAAACGAAAATTCATTAAGCAGGTTTTTAGTAGTATAAACTATTTTTAATGCCTTCCTATATAATATGATAAATAATATTTTTGGTTTGATTTTCTGTCCCTCTGTGTGTCTTCTGTCCGTCCAGTAATAATGATTTTCGTAAAAAATCAGTAATAAATAAATATTCTATTACTTGGCTTTATAAAATTTCTGAAATGTAAACACTAAAAAAATTTTCATAGAAAATGCATGCAGTTCTTCCTTTCTTTTATTTTAATTATTATTTTCTTTTACTTTTTTTTTAAATTTATTTATTTATTTGATCGGACCGGGTTGAGCCAAACTTTTGGATGTCATACCGGGCCGGATAAGTAAAGTTTTTATATGGTCCAGGTCGAACATCTGGATTTCAGTCCGAGCAGACCTCTAACAGGGACTATATACATATTGATAATGAAAAGCTTTCGATCAAAAATACGATTACATGTGTCGAAAGCATAGTCGCCTGCTTATGTTAGGCCGCGGAGAGCATGCAGCACACGATTTTATTTTACGCGGTTTCGAAGTTGGGACACATAATTTTAAAAATACCTTAGATGTTTCATAAAAAATTTTTAAACAAGGCAATTTGTTTTCAAATCTAATACTATAAATTTAAACACCTATTTTTAACTATGCAGAACATGCATATAGAACGTAGAAGATACACTAAGGGACTAAAAGAAAGAAAGCTGCACTTGGATATTTTTCGTTTTCTCTTTCTGCAACCGCCCATTTTATCCTTTAAAAAGCAAAGAAGTGTCTTTTTTATGTTGTCCTAACACGTATTCACTAGAGTTTCGGAGAAAACGACGGAATATTCCAAACGACTAGGTACACGAGCGTGACCTGCAGGGCCCGACTAAGGAATTTTTGTGCCCAGGGCACTTTCAATTTTTCGTGCCCCCTTAGAATGGATGAAAGTGTAAAAACTATTAGGAGCATAGAGATGGGTAGGAGCAAGAAGATATACTGTACTCCCCCCTCCCCCCCCCCACACGCACACATGAATCGATTTCTATACATTAACACAATTTTTAATAGGCAAATAGACTAAATAAAAAAAATTGGATGAAAGATGACTCTTTCTCGGTTTTCATCCTCAATGATAGTTAAAATTACTCTTGTTAGCCAAACAACAAATTCTAACTTAAATTTTATTCACATATGTGATACACAGTTGAGTTAGAGGAAATCTATAGAATTTAATTCAAATACTCTTAACTTTTAATAAAATTTTGTGCCCCCTTAAAAATTTTGTGCCCAGGGCACGAGCCCTGAGTGCCCGTGCGATAATCAGGCCCTGGTGACCTGTGATCGAATCCGGCACTTACGTTACTCTCTATGAGGCTTAAATTATAGCTTTAATAAATATTTAAAAGTATTACAATTAAAAAAAATATATCAGTAGCCTGTTTCTAAATTTTACCCTTAAAAATATCACTTAAATATTCTTATTTTATTTATACTTTTTTTTTTTTTTTTTAATCAGAGTTACAAAGATGATTTTAATCTTTGATATTAGCCTAAATTATTCCTGTTTTATGTACTATTAGTACTTTTCATAAAATTAAAATCTAACAAAGAATTTTATTTAAAAAATCAATGGAAATGTCATTGCTTTTTATAACGAGATCAAGACGCATGATAAATTAAATTCTGTCAATTAAAAATAAAAATCATATCTAGAGCAGTAGTCTTATATTTATTGCTTACCAACACTTTGAACGTTTGAACATATATATATACATTTTTTCCCCTTATATTTCTGTTAGTATTCGAAATATAATGCAGTGCAAACTCAAAAATTACATATTAATTCTCTTAGAAAAATCTACATTTTCATAAGTTGGAATTATACTATTTAATTATTAGCAATGAGAACTTTTCCAGACATTTCATTGCAAGTGGAAAATTTTTGAGTGCTTGCTTTTTCTCTGTCCAAAAAAAAAAAAAAAAAAAAAAAAAAAAAAAAACTGTTTAATGCAGTATAGTATGTACCCATCTTGACCTTTTGACACAAAAAATCAACCAACCAACCAAGAGAACATTTTTCGAAGGACGCATATTTTTTTTTTTTTTTTTTTTTTTCCCTTTTAAAACTGAACAGAAATTGTTGAATAAATTAACCATTGTTTTTAGTACATTTGCAAATTGCCATAATGAAAAACAACTTAATGCAACTCGAACAAGAAAATTTCTTTTTTTAGTTCAAGATATTTTTTCGTTTTAAAAAGTAAAAAATCCTTTTGAAAGCTCATACGAAAATAAACCAATACAACGTACTTAACTTTCTATTAGAAAGCTTAAAACGATTATTATTAATCTAAATTTATTCATTGATAACATATATTCAACTAATTTGTATGCTTGACTCTCGAAGCCCGCTTGTAAATCTTTGTCAGATAAGTAACAGGGCAGATGACAGAATTACAATACGAAGAATTGGAAAGACACCCCAGGGCAGCACGGGAATCGAGCCAGCTCTTCTATGCTCGAAGGCGATTAGCAGTGTGGTGACATAACCTCTCAGCCACGGAGGGCCCATTTAATCTACATAGTATCATCACGAACTCCACTTGAATCAATGTTGCCATTGCCAACTCAAATTTTGCCATGTCGTACGGACAAATCCAAATGTTCTTACATCAATGATAAAAGTCTCTACTTTAGTGCTAAGGATGTGCGTAGGACGCACTTTCATCTGCAGAATGCCCTAGGGAGAAATGATATGGTACCCCTAAAGTCCCTACATCCTAGGAAACTGCTAAAAATCCCTATGCGTAAAGACCAATCTCTATAGTTGGCAACACAACACTGACTTGAATTTACACAAAGAGGTTAGAACTTTTAATTTCTCCCAATTCCCAATTCATTAAGCTTTCTTTCAAGTGATGTGCGCTTGAGTGTACACTGTAAAAAAATAACTATTACCAGCTGTGATTGGAGAAAATAATTATTTTCTTTAATCACAGAGAGTTTCTTGCAGCTGGTAATAGTTATTTTTTTTACAGTGTATCTCTACTCTACCAGGACTATATAGGAAGAGATTATCTCTTATCGTTGGTGTGGACGGACAAGAGCTGAAATACTATATCCTCGAAGATGTGAACGATCTCCAACGGAGAGCATGTCAAAAGGTCAACTCGACTTCTTTCTCGCCGCGCAATATTTTACACAGCGGTCTGCTTTTTTGTATCAAATTGGATTCTACCTTCCTGCAGCTGTGTAAATTGTCAAAGAATGTTTCGTAGTAGAAAATTTCATTTTAAAGCTGAGACAAACTATTTAATTAGTTTATATATATATACAAGTTTTCTTATTTGGATTTGGGCTGGGCATATTTTTATATTATATCCAAACACAAAATTTAAAAAGATAATTTTCGGTAAAGAAAGCAAAATAATTCACCTTAGTTATAAAAAAAAAAAAAAAAAAAAAAAAAAAAAAAATTACTTAAAAAATTATTACTAAATTAAATCAAAGTAAAATAAATATTGCAATGAAAAGAGAGAGAAAATAAATAAACAAATAAAATAGGAATATACAGAAATAAAAATAAAAACTGAATACTGTTTGTTTATTATTAATAAGAAAAAAACTTTTTTCAAGATTTATTCATTAAAAGTTACATTCTTTATATGTCGCTTGTAAAGGGTTAATTTTTGAATTTTATCTTGATTTTAAAAATGTTTTATTACTTATTTTAGACTTAGAAGTTCATGCAAATTACTTGTTTTCATTCTTTTCATTATTATTAATGACGTTATTAATAACAATATTATTATTATTGTTACAGTCATAAAATCACTTTATACAACCCCTGGCAAAAAGTATCCGATCACCGAAAACAGTGCTTATGATACGTTAAAACATAAGGTTATTTTTTCACAAATTCAAACTTTTTTCAAACCTATGAGTATGCTTTTGTGAAATATGACTAATTTTGTCAAATTCTATTAAATAGTAATAGAAATTACAATATCAGTTAAGAGTTTACACGAGAAAATACGTTGAATCACAAAGGAAAAATATTTCCGATCATCATTGTGTGGAGAAAAAAGTATTTGATCGCAAACAAAAGCAACACAGTTAAATGATATATGCAAATTTTTTTTACTCGGCGCATGCGTTCAAGTTCGAAGAAGACGGTATAAAAGGTCAAATTGTAGTTTGAAAGTTACAAGTTAGTTTCGCATCTGCTGAAGTATGGCTCGAAAGAGAGAATTATCTAATGATGTAAAACTTTTGATTGTTAAACGCTTAAAAAGCGGAATTTCCCAAAGAAAGGTTGCTAAGACATTTGGATGTGCTCAAAGTACTGTTTGCGAAATTTGGAAGAAATATCGCTTAAGAAATGATGTAAGAAATCTGCCTCGAAGCGGTCGACCACGAGTAACATCAAGTAGACAAGACAGGAAATTAGTTGATCTTGCCAAATCTATGCGAAGGTGTACGTCTAAACAACTGAATGCCGAGTGGTCAAAGTATGGAGTAAAGGTATGTGCACGTACAGCATAGGCGCCGACTTAACGGGGGCAGCGGGGGCGCTCGCCCCCGCTGTAATTTTTCACGGGGGCGAAAGTATCTTTTCGCCCCCGTGCTTCCAACGGGATTTTCAAACACGAAAAAAAAAAAATTATCACAAATTTGAATTTTAATGAACATTTTCACATTGCAAATTTATTGTTTTCTTCTCTCCTCCTTTCTTTACTGACGGATTAGCAAAAAACAGGATATACTTTATACAATTCTCTTTTTGCGCGACAGAAACTGACCGAGATTGAAAGAACAACTTTTCAAAGTCAGTCCCTGTCCCTCTATAGTCAAAAGGTAGGTTGACCCAGAAAGACTAATTTTCATGTTAATGTCCATGTCAATTTGAAGTCCGACAGTCCCAGTTCTCAAGAAAGTGTTCATATTGACAAGTATTAAATGCAAAAGCTTTTGTTCTGAACATTTGCTATTAATAACACAAAAATTATAATGCTGTTAAAAACACAGAATTTTATGTTTCTATTTATTTTAAATTTATCGGTATTTGTGTATGTATCTTCTTCTTCTTCTTTTTTTTTTTTTTTTTTTTGTAAATCTTTGAATTTATTGATGTTGATTATTAACAATCTTGCACGAGACAGGGGAAGAGGAAGGTTAGTTGTTAAAATAGGTCGATTGACTACACTATATTCCTAGAGCTATAGGTGGAATGCCTTCCATGGAATTATTTTTAAATGGTCTTAGCCCGTATTTCAGCGAGTTTTTGGAGAAAACCATGAAAAACTCCGAACGACTTGATCGACGAAAGCAACCTGGGATCCAACATCGAACCCAGCAATTCCCGTCTACCAACTTTGAGTGCAGAAGTACTTGGCTGCCGGTGGGGCCAGGAAAGAGGAAGAATTGTTAAAAATGATAATTGGTTAAAAAGAGTTGTCTTAGAAAACCGCATCTCATAATTAACATTTAGTGGACAAGTAAATACGGCAAATTTTTACAAAACATCTTAGGTAATCAATTTATGAATTTAATAAATATCCCTAACAGCACATCTCATCCACAAGACATCATCAGGATATCCTATGGATGAAAGTACGTCTAAGTGATATTCTCAAGATGTACTAGGAATAAGTGTGCTGTTAGGGAAATGCGTGAATTGAAATATGTCATAAAAATTTATAATATCTAAGTTGATTTTAATTTTCTAAATATGTTGTTCACATATTAAGTTGTTCACATATAATTATACATGTAAACAATTTGAATTTCAGATTCTCTGTTGTTCTTGCATATTTTCGATATAAATAACAGCAACGTCCGTTTAAAAAAAAAAAAAAAAAAAAAAAAAACATTAATAAGAAATGGATGTGGAATTCTTTTCTTATTCATTATAAATTCGATAAATGAAATAAGAAAACGCGGTACAACTTAAATAATTCATTTCTGGAAAAAAATAAATCTGAAAAAATTCTTTGAAAATTACCTTGAAGAAAGGGAATAACAAACAACATAACATTTAATTTAAGAGTAAAGTTTGAAATAGAAGACGTAATATGTATAAGTAATTTTTTTTTTATCTTTAAAATTTTTTCTACACATACACATAAAAAGAAAGTATTCGATTTGTGGAAATTTTCGCCTTTTAGTTTTTGATGTATTTACTCGTTTTGGGATTTTCTAAATCTGAACCCGATTTTACCATTTTTCAAAAATGTCTGTATGTTTCTCTTGTGTGTATGTATAAAAAATTTTGTAATTGGTCAGTGTATCTCTCGAACTAATGGACGAAATTTAACCAAATTTAATATTTATTTAGATCTTGACTTAAACTAGTGTTTTTAACTGAATTAGAAATCTAAAATTTATCGAAAATATAACTGAATAATTTGAAAGCGATGTTATAATTTGAAAAAAGGAAAAAAAAAAAAAAAAAAAAAAATCTAATAGTCCTTCGTCCTAAACTAAATTCTGCTTTTGCCAGAATTTAATGAAAATCTTTATTATTATTATTATTATTATTGAAAGAAAAAGAAAAGAAAATTAATAATAATCAGTATCGTTACAAGCGATATCGAAAAAGTTTTTTTTTTAATAATTTTGAATTAGGAAATAAAAAGTGCCCGTGAAATAATATGAAATAAAAATAAGTAAAAAAATGAATTTAATGATTTTGTTTTTCGGGGGATGCTTATGCATATAAAAAATGCGTATTAAAACGAGTCAAAGAAGGAAGCCAAATAAGTATTGAGTTATATTACGGTAAATACGATACGATATATTAGACCTATCGTTCAGGGTTAGTAGGCATTTTCGTTGAAAGAAATAGTTTGTTCGTTCGGTGCAACTTGCACATTAGTCCCTTGAGGTACAACTTTTTTTTTTTTTTTTTTATCGAATTATAACATTGCTTTCATTTTTTTTTTTTTTTTTTTTTTTTTATGGCAGTATAGGAAAAAGTTTCGAATAAATTAATTTAATGAAATTACTTTTTTAACTTTTCAATATAAAATTACATATATAATAGTAATAATTAACCAAAGAAAACATTTTTCTTTATGTGGGGGTATCGTCCCCGACATCCCTCGGGAGCATGAATTTTTAACATAGATACCTTTTTAAAGAACATTTCAATACATTTAAAACAATTGCTTAACCGTATATTGGTGATAATTAAAAAAAATATATTGGTTTAGGTTTTTAGATATCAGCACAAAACTGATTTCTTTTTTTATTTTGTGTTATACTTCTTTGAGATGAAAATCGTCTGCATTCATCATGGAAAATAAATTTAATAAATAACTTTTACTGTGTGAATTGGTATAGAAAATTTTGAGATGGCTACAATATTCTAGCAATTCTTTTTTCTTTTTAACTACAGATAAAGCAAAAGAATGGTAGTGAAATAAAGTTGTTTTAATGACAGATTTTATTGGGCCTCATATTCATTGAGAATTACAATTATTATTATTTTTAATGAACTTAGAAACAAAATTACAATTTAAAAACAAATTACAAAGATGCCTATAATACGAAATTTTATAAAGTCGATAAAAATTTTAACGGGATTTAAATTTATGATTAAAAAATTTTAAATTTTATACTGTCATGAAACAAGAAAATGTCTAGTGATTATATCTTTTTCCCGCTTTCCGTTTACTCCACCCTCCTTTTGCTTGTTTCAGGATATTTTTAAGATGTATTTTCAATAGGGAAATGCAATATGTACCTGCTGTCTCATTCCTCTTAAAAGGTGCATGCATTGACCTTTTGGGAATGCACCTGTTAAAAATTTGAAAAGCAACGCTAACCTTCACATTTTATAAAGGGTGTATCTCTTCACAGACAGGATGAGTTGAGAATTTTAAGCCTTTTACAATTTTCAACCCTTGATCTCGCCGCAAAATAGAGCCGGCGACACCTTTTAAAAATGAGTCTGCTACAGTTTGTTCAAGTTAAACGTATAACAAAAGTAAACAATAACATATGTGATTTAATTCCCTGAAAAATATCTCCGATCGGCGACAGTTATTTTCAACTTTTGTTGAGGTTTTTGTACGTCTCCTATTGTTAACTTTATGACTTTCTGTAACTATGGGTATATCATTTATCAGGTATTTTTTAAGTACAAGTCCTTACTGTAAAGTGTAAACCATAAAACACACAAAGAAGGGGTGGGATCTGGGATAGTTTTCAATTTTCATATCTTTAACATAGGCTGGTGGGACTATAAGCTCTTTGCTCTTTAAGGATGGGGATTAACTAAAGTGTTAAACACAACACATCAAAGACCTTCGAAATCGAAATAAATTCTATAGATAAAAGAAGAGGACTACAATAGAATCGTCTGTATGTCTATCTCCCCCCCACCCCCACCACCACACACACATCCCAACGAAGTTTACTTGGATGGAAAGAATGAAAAGAAGAATTCAGTTGAGAAATTTTTAGACCTGAGCCTCCGTGTTTTATTTATTTATTTTTTAGCTTTTAGCTTATCCAAATTATTCGGTTATATCTAATGGAGACAAATTCGGGCAACGGTTCTTTTGAAATTATCTTCATTGTAAGTCTCAATCACTGAATCTTCATCCTACTTCTAAAACAAAAAGACTAACTGAAATTTAACTCTTCTTTCTAAGTAGTGGAAACTATTTTAAAATTTTATCTAATCAATTCAAAAATTTTTACATTCTTCGATTTATTTATTTACTACTGAACCAAAAGATAGAGTTGCGAGTGTGTTCCTACTGCATCGACAGTTAAAAGTGTATTCTAGGATCTTTTAAAGAAAAACCGGAGACTTATAATAAAGTTGAAAAACAAGGTAAGCTTTTTCAATGTTTTTTTTTTTTTTGAGGAATTCTAGACGCAAACGTAGGGGTTTGTGCATCCTTTAAATTTTTGAAAAATTCATTAACGCTTTTAAAGTTGTCAGAATTACAAAATGGATTTAGAAAAAAAAGTAGTGCATTATTATCAGCAGGTTAATTATTAAGGAAGTTTATAAATGATATTTTGAATTACTTATACACTTATTAATTATTAGTCATTATTATTGTTATTATTTTCAGGGGGAAAAAAAATCAAGTATTTTGAAAATTTGGTTAAAGTATTTTGAAGCTTTTTGAGAATCAAAATTATAGAGTTAATCAATATAAACTGATTTATTTTCCCCTCACAAAATTTGAATTTTGTGGCTATAAATTTATTTTGAAAATATTTTAATAAATGAAAATTGTTGAGTTATCAATGTGAAATAAAATAAAGAAAATTCTGTTCCCAAAATTTAAAATTTTGCTGCTGTAGTAAGAAATTTATTTTAGAGAAAACACAATAAGTTTGTCACATGTTTTATATTTATTTCCTTATGTTCCATTTTTTTTTAAAGGATGACTTTTGGTGGAAAACTCAAAATACTGGAAAATTTTTAATTCAATTTAAATTTCAAAATCTGACATTTTTACATTTTTTTAAAGTTATTTTTAAGAACGGTAAATTGATAAATAAATTCAGTTTATTTGTTATTAATTTCCTGTACAGGAAATGTGCATTAAAATAAAAAATAAAAACAAAAATATAGAATAACTCATATGAGTTTTTTCTTTTTGAAATCTTATAAATCGTAAATTTTAAACTTCATTCTTCATTAGAACTTCATAACAAAAATAGAAAAATAAACTAAAAAAAATGATACATGATCTTCAAAATTGGACATGTCGCAAACTTGCAGATATGAAAAAATAGATCTATGATAGTAATAAATGAGTCAGTGGTAAAATAATGAGTGGATATAATATGTGCACAAGAAAATTTATTTGTCATTATTTTAAAATAATTTTTCATTATTCTAAATTATAAGTTTTATAATTTTTAAAAAGACACCAAAGAGAAAATTTTAGAATTATGTTTCGAATCGAAATAATTAGATTTGACCCTTAATCAGGCTTCATTATGCAATAAACACAAGTTCTTTCGGGATATTTTTTTTTCCCCTCTGAATGGGCTGAACGCGATGTTCTAAAGGCTTTTCTGCTTTCATCCTGCCCTGTTTCTATATCTTTTCGCCTAATGAAAAGTTGTGCTCAGTTGTTTCGATTCGAAACGATTACAACGACTTATTGAAATTTTATTGTCATCGCAGATATTTTATTCATTACCTTTCTGAACAGCATTTCGGTGCATTTTTCTACACTAATTTAGGATTGTTTCTGGACATTTCAAAAATAAAAAATCAGTGAAAATATTAATTTTTCATTTTTTCGCTAAAAATTTACTTTGGCATCTCTAATATGATTGAGGAAAAATTTCAATTGAATTTTAAAATTTAAAATTTAAAAATTTATTTGATCTTTATAAAGATAGTAAAAACGCTTTTAAAATTTTCAGTTGCGTTTTCTCAGTTTACAATTTTCTGTATTCATGATCTTCAAAATGGTATAACTTCTACAGATATTTAAGAACAGATCTAATGCATATATTTGAATGATTAATAGGGTTAGGGATGAATTTTTTGTAACATTTTCACAAGAAAAATATTAATATATATATATATATATATTCAAATTTTTGCGTAGACATTTATTTTTAATTTTTTGTCTCAAAACTAATTAGTAAACTTCAAAATTCAGCCCTACAGTTATAACACATATTCTTATGGCTACAACAAAAAATTTGGTGAAAAAATACAGAAAACTGTAGAAAAAGAATGTAAAAAATTTTAAGTATATATATATATATATATGCGATTCTCTTTATTTTTATTTTATTTATTTATTTTTCCTGTAAAAATCACTTTGCTTGTTAATAAAATTTCATAATACACATATGAATATGAGATAAATATAAGTTTATAAGGGGGAAAAAAAATTAAAAAGTGGTGGGTTCCCTTAAACGTATGGGGCTAAAGTGTAATTATATTAACTTAGTTTACTTTCAATTATGATATTCCTTGAAAGTATTAAAGCAATTGTAAAAGAATGAAATTTAATTAATTACTATATAATTAGCAGCATCAGTATTGTTATTAATTTCTAGTAATTGGATTTTTTAATTTATTTCGGTACTTTACCCCCCCCCCCCTCCTACACTATCTTCAGCCGCCTGTAAGCAATAAATCTCGCCCCCGTAGTGAAAAACAAAAGTCGGCGCCTATGACGTACAGTGCGAAATCGTTTAAATAATAAAGGATATCACTTCTGCAAAGCCAAAACCAAGCCATATATGACTAAGAAACACAAGAAAAATCGTCTTCAATGGTGCAAGAAATACAAATGCTGGTCTTCTGATGATTGGAAGAAGGTTATTTTCAGTGACGAATCTCGTGTTTGTCTAGGAACTGGGGATAACCCTGGAATCTTTGTGTGGAGGAGAGCTGATGAAAAGTTCAAAGAAGATTGCCTAAAAACTAAAGCTAAATATCAGCCTTCATTTATGGTGTGGAGTTGCATGACATCTCAAGGAGTTGGTAAATTGTGTATTGCAAACAATCAATTCAGAAGTATATGTTAACATTTTAGAGCATTATTTGATACCTAGCATCGAGGAAGCGTTTGGTGACTCCTCCGATTTCCTATTTCAAGATGATAATGCGTCCTGCCATAGAGGTAAACGGGTCAAGGATTTCTTAAATAAAAACGGAAATTCTCCAATAAAGACTCTGAACTGGCCTGCAAATAGTCCTGATCTTAATCCGATCGAAAATATTTGGAATGTTTGGAAAAATAATATCGAAAAGAGAAGACCGACCAATATGAATGCACTTCGTCTAGCCATCAAGGAAAGCTGGAAGGAAATTCCATCACATTTATGTGAAAAGGTTGTTGAATCCATGCCCCGCCGTTTAAAGGCAGTTATTAGAGCAAAAGGAGGACCAACCAAGTTTTAAATTGAAATTTATCGAATATTTTTTTCCCGGTTATGTGATGATCGGACATTTTTTTCTTTGAATACTTTATATTAATTTTCCTCTGTATTGTAAAAATTAATTGCAATTTATGGTATTATTTTTTATCATGTCACAAAGTAAGATACTTTTGTAATAAAAAACTTTATTTTAAAAAATGTAATAAATTTTTAGAAAAATAGCCTTTTATAGTAACGTATCTTAGACACATCTTTCAGTGATCGGATACTTTTTGCCAGGGGTTGTATAACCACTAATTCTTGATTGATTTTCCCCTACGGTATGCTATACTATTGATGAAGTATCTTAATTTGATTTATAATAAAATGCATCTCATCACTGAATTAAGTTGTGGGATTTAGTGTCATTATTAAGAAAATGAAAACACAGATTTTTACTAGATAGATACGTACATGCAAAAACTATTCGTCTTAAAACATTCATTGTATCTATAGAGAAACAGAAATTTGGTTAAAAATCTAAAAAATTATCAAAATTGACGTGGTAAATGATTCGGATTATGCAGGATGCCCCAAAAAGATTTAAACGCGGTTTAATTCATTATCTGTTAGACATAAGTAAATAATTGCAAAAGAATTCAAAATTAGGTACGAAAGAAGACCTCGTTAATAAAAATGTATTTCCGTTAATTTCTAAAAGTTACGCTTTTTAAAATTTTTATAGGACAACTTTAGACAAATTTAGTCAATTAGAATGTTTTTATTTTAATGCAACGATATCATTACAAAAAACCCGCATATCTATATTTAAAACTAAGTGAGTTATTTGAAAATAAAACGCTGTGTACAGGGACCATGTAATAAAAATACAAATGCAAATTTGTAACGTATATTATAACTAATAAAATGAATGATAATTAGGTACATTAAAACTAGGGATGTGTTGGATCATCAAAAAAATGTGATCCATGGATACGGACATGCGCGCCGACTATGTGGGTGCTGTGGGTGCTCGAGCACCCACAGAAATTTTCCTGTGGGTGCGGAGCACCCATACGCGTCCCGACTACATGGGTGATTTGGGTGCTAAAACATCAAGAGATTTTGCCGTGGGTGCGAAGCACCCACAACAAAATTTCTCATAAGTGGATGGTTTTATATCACTTTTTATTGATTGCAATGAAATTTGATATAATTATTATTTACTGACTGTGACAAAACATGATTTTTATATATAACTGAGGGAGAAAACGGGGGAAGAAAATTATATAAAAACCATGTTTTTCATTGCAAATTCCTCGCTCAATAGATATATTTAGCTTTTACTATACTAGTTATTTTATTACTAATTAAATTTTACTAAGTTTTGAGAAGTTGAAAATAGGGATATAGAAACATCTATTTCTTTTCGTCTTCCTTCCTCCAGAATATCTGACTTTTGCTGTATTTTCTACCTAATTAGTAAGTAAAAATTGAAAAAGTTTAATTGCAATTGGTGAAAAAGTTATGTTTTTTTTTTTTTTTTTTTTTTTTCTGTCAGCTCTCTTCTTTCTTCTTAATGTACATATGCTAAGTAAAAAATAATTATATTATTTAAAGAGAAAATAAAGAAAAGCACTAAAAGAATTTGTGCTTTAAAATTAAAAGATATGAAGCAATTTAAGTTTGCATTGAAAAGCATTTTTAGTTTTTAAAAAATTCTTTCTTTGGGTGTTGAAGTTTGGGATGATTGAATACGCTTGAGTCTAGGCCTGGTTGGGATGCCCGCCGTTAGCGTTTTTCGAAGGCAACCTAGCTCTCATCTATGCCAGTTTAGGAGAAAACCACGGAGAACACTGAACAGCTATGACGATGGGTGCAACCTGGATACGAGCCTGGCACCTCCCGTCTACCAGCTTATTTTTCTTTCTTTTTAGGAAAGTAATAGTTTTATAATAAATCAGAGTATGGTGTTATAATTAAAGGAAAATATAATTTTCTTTTCTTATTGCCTATCAACATTTTTATTCATTTGATTAAGAATGTGTTGTTTTCCAGCTAGACGAAATTACAACATAAATTATATATATATATATATATATATATGTATTTTTTTTTTCAACTAAAATCAAAAGCGGAAAAAAATAAATAAGTAAACAAATAAATAATTTTCGGTTAAACACAAATCTAAGAGAATATCTCTAAAATCTAAGCTAGAAAATAAATAAATAAATTATAAAGGAATAAATTATATTTAGAAGTTCTTATTGCATAATGAAATGAAAGGAATATTTTCTAAGCACATTCAAGCGGATGAAATAATTCCTTCAAAACAATTTCTTAGGAATATTATAAAATAATACAAAAATACTTTGAAGATCATAATGCACACAGCTACTGAAATATATATATATATTAATAATAATAATCCATCATCATAATGATCAAACATGATGAAAACAAAATTGAATAATAATAACTTCTGTAAGTATTAATAAATAATTACTTATGAAAGTAAGGTATGATACAACGCAAAATATATTGAAAATTTTAATTAATGTAGAAATACAGTTTTTTGCTCCCACTAGTGCCTTTTAAAGATATGGAAAAATGTGAGGAACAGGTAATAAAATTTTAACATATACCACAAAAAAAAAAAAAAAAAAAAAAAAAAAAAACTAAAACGAAGCGACTGGGGAGACAAGCTGTCTAGAAATAACTGAGTAGAAAATAGGTATTGTGTCCACTTCAAAGAATATCTACTACGAGACTTAAATTGTGAGTCTAAATTTTGGTTAGATGCGGTCTTACATGTATAAAAATTGGAAATAACTAAATTATTAATATTACTACCTAGTTTTAAAGGAATATATATATAACCATATATATATGTATATGGTTAAAATTCTTCTGTGCATTAAATTTAATGAAAAGGTTTTGAATTATAATATTTAAAATTTTGTTTTTCCAATGTTTAATTTCAAATCTTAAAATTATAATCTTATGATGCTGATACAAAAATTGCACTTAGAAGATTAAGAATAATTATCTCAATTTTAACCCTTTAAATGTTATAATAAGAAATTTAAAATCAATATTTAAATAATATATGTTAATTTTAACCTATTAAATATTTTAGCTTTCTCCTTCAAATCATTTATTTAGTTAGTTAAACAAATCATAACACCAGCCAACTTTTAAAGAATAGGTGGTTTTTCAATGTAGTTAGTGAGAGAATTCTTATTGAATTGACTTTTTTTAGTTGGCTACGGATGTTGGAAATGTCAGACTAAACGGGATTAATTTGGAAAACATCAATTTTTGGCTTTACTTTCACAGCCTAGAATCAGTCACACAATCAGTAGATTATTTAACTGTGTTTAACATCGTAAATATCATGCTAATTTACTCTTGTATGCTTTACAGAGGTGAATATATCTTTATATATATATTTCTTTTGTGCGTGTGTATGTCACTGAACTTCTCCTAAACGGCTGGACTGAGTTTAATGAAATTTTTTGTGTGTCTTCAGGTGGATTCGAGAATGGTTTAGATTTGCAAATGAAAGTTGTAACTTAATTAGTTCTTTCTTAATTAATTTTTAACCAACTCTTTCAACAACTTTTCCACCTAGATGGCGTGAGTTGTCGTAAACACGATGTCAGAATTTATTTAATGTTGAAATGAAAAATGAATTTTTAACCGTATCTTAAGAAGTGTTTAAAATATTTTTTCAAATTTAATATTTTTAGAATCGTAACCGTATCTTACGAAGTGTTTCAAATATTTTTTCAAAGTTAATATTTTAGAATCGTAAACACGATGTCAGAATTTATTTAATGTTGAAATGAAAAATGAATTTTTAACCGTAAGTGTTTAAAATATTTTTCCAACGTTAATATTGTTAAAATGTTAAAATTAGTTAAAATGGTATATTCTTTTAAAAAATTCGTCAATATCCGACGGAGTTATTTTATGTTAAAATGAAAAATGAATTTTTAGGGCATTATTATTTGTGCAGATGAAAAATTTACTAAAAGTTTTCCGAAGAATTCACGATCACAAATGTTGACGGATATCCAATATATCGTCGAAGAAATCCCGATAATGGCGGACAATCTTATCATCTATGGCGGTCATCTATGTCAACAACATAGATATTGACATTGATAACCGTTGGGTGGTCCCATATTCACCTCTGCTGAGCAAAACATTCAATGCTCATATTAATGTTCAGTTCTGCAGGTCAGTGAAGAGCATCAAATACATTTGCAAGTATGTGAATAAAGACAGTGATATGGCTGTATTTCGAGTTGAAAATACCAATGTGAATGCTCCTCCGGTGAATAACAACGATGAAATAACACTTTACCAAATTGGCCGGTACGTCAGCTCCAATGAAGCTGTTTGGCGTATCTTTGGTTTCCCAATTCATGAACGGGATCCAGCAGCTCTTCATTTAGCCGTCCATCTGGAAAATGGCCAGCGCGTATATTTCACGAGCGAGACAGCGATTTATCGTGCTATAAATTCACCAAAAACTACACTCAAATTGTGTAATCGTGCGGATGCTTTTGGTGCTTTTGCATGGACATTACTCTATTCAGAAGTACCACGCTATTTCACATGGGCCCCAACAAAAAAATGGATGCCCCGCAAGCAAGGCACGCCGATTGATGCATGTCCCGGTTTATTCAAATCAAACACCTTAGGACGAGTATTTACAGTCAATCCAAGGCAGACTGAGTGCTTTTATCTTCGACTGTTATTGGTTAATGTCATCGGCCCTTTGTCATTTCAAGATTTACGTAAAGTGAATGGACAACAGTATCCAACGTATAAAGATGCATGCCTTGCACTCGGCTTGCTGGAAGACGACAACCAGTGGGAGTGTATGCTTGCTGAAGTAGGACTGAACTGTACAGCAAAACAAATTCGTCTACTATTCGCTATAGTGTTGACTACATGTTTCCCGGCCCGAGCAGAGACATTATGGGATAATCACAAAGATTCAATGACTGATGATATATTGCATCAACATCGTTCACGGTGCAACGATCTAACGATAGTATTCAGTGACGCTATGTACAATGAAGCATTGATTGCTACTGAAGATCTTTGCATTATCATTGCCAACTTACCACTCAGTCATTTCGGTATGTCATTTCAACAAATCGAAATGCATCTGATTTAATAAGTACTGAATTGAATCGTGAACTACAATACAATACTGTAGAAATGGCAGCGATTGTTGCTCGCAATGTCCCACTAATGAATGAAGAACAAAGAACCGTTTACGACCGCATCATGCTCGCAGTTTTGGCAGGACAAGGTGGATTCTTTTTTTTTTGGGTGCACCAGGTGGAACTGGCAAAACATTCCTTATTTCGCTAATTCTCGCCGAAATACGATCAAATAATGGCATCGCATTGGCTGTTGCATCATCTGGCATTGCGGCAACTTTATTGGATGAAGGTAGAACACCTCATTCATTATTTAAACTGCCACTAAATATTCAAAATAACCCAGACGCAGTGTGCAACATAAAAAAAAAACAATCGTCCATGGCCACAGTGCTGAAATAGTGTAAAATTCTTATCTGGGATGAATGCACTATGGCACATAAACATTCGATTGAGGCGTCGAACAGGACATTGAAAGATATAAAAACAACGACAAACTATTTGGCGGCACTCTGTTACTCTTTTCAGATGATTTCAGACAAACACTTCCCGTTATTCCGCGTTCAACATACGCTGATGAGATCAACGCATGCTTAAAATCATCGTCATTGTGGCTTAATGTTGAAAAAGTACAACTGAAAGTAAATTTGTGCGTTCAAAAGCTTCAAGATCCATCCGCTGAAACATTCTCAAAACAATTGTTAGATATTGGCGATGGAAAAGTTACTACAGATGAAACTGGATGCATAAAATTACCGACCGATTTCTGCACAATCATTGATTCTCAAGATGCTCTTATTGACCAGATATTTCCCGATATACACAGACGATACACAAATCATGATAGGCTGGCAGAAAGAGCAATTTTAGCAGCAAAAAATGTGGACGTCAACGAATTGAATCTCAAGATACAACATTTGTTACCAGGAGACTTGGTGTCATACAAATCTAATGATACAGTTTGCGATGCCACCGAAGCTGTAAATTATCCAACAAAGTTTTTAAACTCATTGGATTTACCAGGCATGCCACCGCATATTTTACAACTGAAGGTTGGATCTCCGGTTATTTTGCTTCGTAATTTGAACCCACAACGGTTGTGCAACGGCACGCGATTAGTCATAAAAAAATTAATGAAAAATGTTATCGAAGCCATCATTTTAAATGACAAATTCCGAGGTGAAAATATATTACTACTGCGAGCCCTATTATACCCACAGATGTGCCAATTCAATTTAAACGCCCTCAATTTCCAATTAGATTGGCATTTGCAATGACTATCAATAAGTCTCAGGGCCAAACGATGTCTGTCTGTGGCTTAAATTTGAGCACATCATGTTTTTCACACGGACAATTATACGTGGCTCTCGAGTGGGCAAACCATCCAGTTTGTTTGTACTGGCGAAAGATGGGATAATAAAAAATATTGTACACTCTGTTGCATTAAGGGATTGATATTGTTTTTTAGTAATATTGTTATAAGTAGCGATATGTATATAATTTTAAAGAATCAATTTTAATAAATTAAAAAAATAAATGATTGGTGTTTTGTTATTTTTATATTCTTTCACCGTTTACAGCGCTCCATACATCTTCCACTTATATACCACATCCTTACACACTTACAATAGGTTAGTTATTTTTTTCTAGCAAAATATTCTCTAGAAATAATTTATATGACAAAACAACGTTTGTCGGGTCAGCTAGTATATATATATATATTTAAATAAGATTATTATAAATCATAGAATAAAAATAATTCTGTTTCAAAGCCAAATAATTCGAATAATCAACCTGAAACAATTAAAAAAAAAAAAAAAAAAAAAAGGATCCTCTGGAAAGAAATTTCAAATGGAAAAATACATTTCCTTGGAATTCTTACAATGAAATTAAGGTTAAGTATTTTGTCAAGTATACAAATATGCAACGTTCACAGTAGCACAAAGCAATTGGGTTTTTAAAATTCACGGTAAAGTGTCGTTTCGATCCCAGCTCGAACTCATTTGGAGTTTTCCGTGGTTTCTCCGAAACTCGAGTAAATACGCGGTAGGATCCCTTAGAAAGACCCCCCTTTATACTTTCGAGACAGTTGTATGAGTCTGAAAAGGGAGAAGGGCGCCACAGTTGCCACAGAGCGGGAACACGCTAAGATTAGAATTTTCAAGGGTCGTTTGCAGGATAAGTGAACATGCTATTTATTGTAAGTGTCTGAAACGGGAAAATTTTCCATAGGCGCCACCGATTGAGAATTTATGCTATGGTCAGATTTTTAAAGGATTGTTAAATACGGTTAGAATTTTCAAGGGCAGTTTGTACGGTACGCCAACAGCTGTTATAATTGTCTGAAAAGGGAAGAGGGCGTTGAAGGTCCCAGAGAGCGGGAATTTCGAAAATCAGACTTTTTAAGGCAACATTTTTTGCTAGTAGGCGAATCAGCTGGTCGCCAAAGGGGGCTAGTGACACATAAATCTTAGTATTTTTGATACGTAACGCTAATTAACAACGCTAATTCACTTTAAAATAAAATTTAAGGCGCAAAACTGCACATAAAAAAAATAACCTCATGTGCCACCATATTTTTTAAAACATTGGGGGGGGGGGGCTCCACTCCCCCCCCCCCCCACAAGCTACATCCTTGAGTAGAGCACCCACAGCATTTTTTAAAAGTCGGCGCCCCTGGATACGGATATGAATACCGATATAAGATTTTCTGTATCCGTGGATATGGATACGAATACGGATCTTTCGTATCTAGATCCGCGGATACTGGTTGGGTTATAGGCCGACTGACTGCATTAGGGTCCTAAGCCTGAGGGGTAGTGCCCTTTGTGGGGTCTTTCTAAGGGATCCTCGCGCGTATTTACGCATCATGGATATGGATCTTTTAAAAAATGTATAATATTTACATACAATTTAAATATATAAGTATGTAACTTTTTTTTTTCCATTATCCGACTACCGTAAGTAATGGAAGTACTACTACTGTATTCGGTCCAAAATTTCAATACCAAATTTTACCCTGGTGTACACGTTTTTAGATTTCCTGAGTCCAAAAACATAGTTGTTAGAACTTGGTTAGTGTGTATGTTGTATGAGATAAACCTTCTGACTGTCAAATATCCATTAAAAAAAAAAGATAGAACTACAGAATTTGATATTTAAGTCATAGCCGTTTTAAAAGTTGCTATATAAACTTCCTTTTAACACGCTAATTGCCGATCACACGATATCGCGTGATGCGAGGTCTCACCAAACGGCCGATCATGCGTTCTCGTGTGGCCGTCGCTATCAAGTCTCTAAGCGGAATAGTACAGCGGCCACAGTGAAACGGCGCTTATATATTTATATTGGCCACTATAAATATTTATCCAGTCGACCTCGTTAAATGAATATCTACTGTTCCAACTATATTAATTCGATTGAGCGGGGTATTCGATTATGCGGGGAA
>CAWVNO010001311.1:0-34021 GCA_963930645.1 Salticus scenicus
CGCAATAACTTTCAGAATCTGCGGAATATATTCTAGTTTCATAATAACATCACCGGAGATTTTGCACGGTGAAACTTTAGGCCCGGGGGGCGTTTTTACGCGGACTTTCGGCAGCCGTCCTCCGCTCTCAAAATTTTTTTCGCAGTTTCACATGCCCATCTTTAAACGACGATTTCCAAGCAACTAAAAGAGTCTAACTATCGCAATAACTTTCAGAATCTGCGGAATATATTCTAGTTTCATAATAACATCACCGGAGATTTTGCACGGTGAAACTTTAGGCCCGGGGGGCGTTTTTACGCGGACTTTCGGCAGCCGTCCTCCGCTCTCAAAATTTTTTTCGCAGTTTCACATGCCCATCTTCAAACGACGATTCCCAAGCAACTAAAAGAGTCTAACTATCGCAATAACTTTCAGAATCTGCGGAATATATTCTAGTTTCATAATAACATCACCGGAGATTTTGCACGGTGAAACTTTAGGCCCGGGGGGCGTTTTTACGCGGACTTTCGGCAGCCGTCCTGCGCTCTCAAAATTTTTTTCGCAGTTTCACATGCCCATCTTTAAACGACGATTCCCAAGCAACTAAAAGAGTCTAACTATCGCAATAACTTTCAGAATCTGCGGAATATATTCTAGTTTCATAATAACATCACCGGAGATTTTGCACGGTGAAACTTTAGGCCCGGGGGGCGTTTTTACGCGGACTTTCGGCAGCCGTCCTGCGCTCTCAAAATTTTTTTCGCAGTTTCACATGCCCATCTTTAAACGACGATTCCCAAGCAACTAAAAGAGTCTAACTATCGCAATAACTTTCAGAATCTGCGGAATATATTCTAGTTTCATAATAACATCACCGGAGATTTTGCACGGTGAAACTTTAGGCCCGGGGGGCGTTTTTACGCGGACTTTCGGCAGCCGTCCTGCGCTCTCAAAATTTTTTTCGCAGTTTCACATGCCCATCTTTAAACGACGATTCCCAAGCAACTAAAAGAGTCTAACTATCGCAATAACTTTCAGAATCTGCGGAATATATTCTAGTTTCATAATAACATCACCGGAGATTTTGCACGGTGAAACTTTAGGCCCGGGGGCGTTTTTACGCGGACTTTCGGCAGCCGTCCTCCGCTCTCAAAATTTTTTTCGCAGTTTCACATGCCCATCTTCAAACGACGATTCCCAAGCAACTAAAAGAGTCTAACTATCGCAATAACTTTCAGAATCTGCGGAATATATTCTAGTTTCATAATAACATCACCGGAGATTTTGCACGGTGAAACTTTAGGCCCGGGGGGCGTTTTTACGCGGACTTTCGGCAGCCGTCCTGCGCTCTCAAAATTTTTTTCGCAGTTTCACATGCCCATCTTTAAACGACGATTCCCAAGCAACTAAAAGAGTCTAACTATCGCAATAACTTTCAGAATCTGCGGAATATATTCTAGTTTCATAATAACATCACCGGAGATTTTGCACGGTGAAACTTTAGGCCCGGGGGGCGTTTTTACGCGGACTTTCGGCAGCCGTCCTCCGCTCTCAAAATTTTTTTCGCAGTTTCACATGCCCATCTTCAAACGACGATTCCCAAGCAACTAAAAGAGTCTAACTATCGCAATAACTTTCAGAATCTGCGGAATATATTCTAGTTTCATAATAACATCACCGGAGATTTTGCACGGTGAAACTTTAGGCCCGGGGGGCGTTTTTACGCGGACTTTCGGCAGCCGTCCTGCGCTCTCAAAATTTTTTTCGCAGTTTCACATGCCCATCTTCAAACGACGATTCCCAAGCAACTAAAAGAGTCTAACTATCGCAATAACTTTCAGAATCTGCGGAATATATTCTAGTTTCATAATAACATCACCGGAGATTTTGCACGGTGAAACTTTAGGCCCGGGGGGCGTTTTTACGCGGACTTTCGGCAGCCGTCCTGCGCTCTCAAAATTTTTTTCGCAGTTTCACATGCCCATCTTTAAACGACGATTCCCAAGCAACTAAAAGAGTCTAACTATCGCAATAACTTTCAGAATCTGCGGAATATATTCTAGTTTCATAATAACATCACCGGAGATTTTGCACGGTGAAACTTTAGGCCCGGGGGGCGTTTTTACGCGGACTTTCGGCAGCCGTCCTCCGCTCTCAAAATTTTTTTCGCAGTTTCACATGCCCATCTTTAAACGACGATTCCCAAGCAACTAAAAGAGTCTAACTATCGCAATAACTTTCAGAATCTGCGGAATATATTCTAGTTTCATAATAACATCACCGGAGATTTTGCACGGTGAAACTTTAGGCCCGGGGGGCGTTTTTACGCGGACTTTCGGCAGCCGTCCTCCGCTCTCAAAATTTTTTTCGCAGTTTCACATGCCCATCTTTAAACGACGATTCCCAAGCAACTAAAAGAGTCTAACTATCGCAATAACTTTCAGAATCTGCGGAATATATTCTAGTTTCATAATAACATCACCGGAGATTTTGCACGGTGAAACTTTAGGCCCGGGGGGCGTTTTTACGCGGACTTTCGGCAGCCGTCCTCCGCTCTCAAAATTTTTTTCGCAGTTTCACATGCCCATCTTCAAACGACGATTCCCAAGCAACTAAAAGAGTCTAACTATCGCAATAACTTTCAGAATCTGCGGAATATATTCTAGTTTCATAATAACATCACCGGAGATTTTGCACGGTGAAACTTTAGGCCCGGGGGGCGTTTTTACGCGGACTTTCGGCAGCCGTCCTGCGCTCTCAAAATTTTTTTCGCAGTTTCACATGCCCATCTTTAAACGACGATTCCCAAGCAACTAAAAGAGTCTAACTATCGCAATAACTTTCAGAATCTGCGGAATATATTCTAGTTTCATAATAACATCACCGGAGATTTTGCACGGTGAAACTTTAGGCCCGGGGGGCGTTTTTACGCGGACTTTCGGCAGCCGTCCTGCGCTCTCAAAATTTTTTTCGCAGTTTCACATGCCCATCTTTAAACGACGATTCCCAAGCAACTAAAAGAGTCTAACTATCGCAATAACTTTCAGAATCTGCGGAATATATTCTAGTTTCATAATAACATCACCGGAGATTTTGCACGGTGAAACTTTAGGCCCGGGGGGCGTTTTTACGCGGACTTTCGGCAGCCGTCCTGCGCTCTCAAAATTTTTTTCGCAGTTTCACATGCCCATCTTTAAACGACGATTCCCAAGCAACTAAAAGAGTCTAACTATCGCAATAACTTTCAGAATCTGCGGAATATATTCTAGTTTCATAATAACATCACCGGAGATTTTGCACGGTGAAACTTTAGGCCCGGGGGCGTTTTTACGCGGACTTTCGGCAGCCGTCCTCCGCTCTCAAAATTTTTTTCGCAGTTTCACATGCCCATCTTCAAACGACGATTCCCAAGCAACTAAAAGAGTCTAACTATCGCAATAACTTTCAGAATCTGCGGAATATATTCTAGTTTCATAATAACATCACCGGAGATTTTGCACGGTGAAACTTTAGGCCCGGGGGGCGTTTTTACGCGGACTTTCGGCAGCCGTCCTGCGCTCTCAAAATTTTTTTCGCAGTTTCACATGCCCATCTTTAAACGACGATTCCCAAGCAACTAAAAGAGTCTAACTATCGCAATAACTTTCAGAATCTGCGGAATATATTCTAGTTTCATAATAACATCACCGGAGATTTTGCACGGTGAAACTTTAGGCCCGGGGGGCGTTTTTACGCGGACTTTCGGCAGCCGTCCTGCGCTCTCAAAATTTTTTTCGCAGTTTCACATGCCCATCTTTAAACGACGATTCCCAAGCAACTAAAAGAGTCTAACTATCGCAATAACTTTCAGAATCTGCGGAATATATTCTAGTTTCATAATAACATCACCGGAGATTTTGCACGGTGAAACTTTAGGCCCGGGGGGCGTTTTTACGCGGACTTTCGGCAGCCGTCCTGCGCTCTCAAAATTTTTTTCGCAGTTTCACATGCCCATCTTTAAACGACGATTCCCAAGCAACTAAAAGAGTCTAACTATCGCAATAACTTTCAGAATCTGCGGAATATATTCTAGTTTCATAATAACATCACCGGAGATTTTGCACGGTGAAACTTTAGGCCCGGGGGGCGTTTTTACGCGGACTTTCGGCAGCCGTCCTCCGCTCTCAAAATTTTTTTCGCAGTTTCACATGCCCATCTTCAAACGACGATTCCCAAGCAACTAAAAGAGTCTAACTATCGCAATAACTTTCAGAATCTGCGGAATATATTCTAGTTTCATAATAACATCACCGGAGATTTTGCACAGTGAAACTTTAGGCCCGGGGGGCGTTTTTACGCGGACTTTCGGCAGCCGTCCTGCGCTCTCAAAATTTTTTTCGCAGTTTCACATGCCCATCTTTAAACGACGATTCCCAAGCAACTAAAAGAGTCTAACTATCGCAATAACTTTCAGAATCTGCGGAATATATTCTAGTTTCATAATAACATCACCGGAGATTTTGCACGGTGAAACTTTAGGCCCGGGGGGCGTTTATACGCGGACTTTCGGCAGCCGTCCTCCGCTCTCAAAATTTTTTTCGCAGTTTCACATGCCCATCTTCAAACGACGATTCCCAAGCAACTAAAAGAGTCTAACTATCGCAATAACTTTCAGAATCTGCGGAATATATTCTAGTTTCATAATAACATCACCGGAGATTTTGCACGGTGAAACTTTAGGCCCGGGGGGCGTTTTTACGCGGACTTTCGGCAGCCGTCCTGCGCTCTCAAAATTTTTTTCGCAGTTTCACATGCCCATCTTTAAACGACGATTCCCAAGCAACTAAAAGAGTCTAACTATCGCAATAACTTTCAGAATCTGCGGAATATATTCTAGTTTCATAATAACATCACCGGAGATTTTGCACGGTGAAACTTTAGGCCCGGGGGGCGTTTTTACGCGGACTTTCGGCAGCCGTCCTGCCTCTCAAAATTTTTTTCGCCAGTTTCACATGCCCATCTTTAAACGACGATTCCCAAGCAACTAAAAGAGTCTAACTATCGCAATAACTTTCAGAATCTGCGGAATATATTCTAGTTTCATAATAACATCACCGGAGATTTTGCACGGTGAAACTTTAGGCCCGGGGGGCGTTTTTACGCGGACTTTCGGCAGCCGTCCTCCGCTCTCAAAATTTTTTTCGCAGTTTCACATGCCCATCTTTAAACGACGATTCCCAAGCAACTAAAAGAGTCTAACTATCGCAATAACTTTCAGAATCTGCGGAATATATTCTAGTTTCATAATAACATCACCGGAGATTTTGCACGGTGAAACTTTAGGCCCGGGGGGCGTTTTTACGCGGACTTTCGGCAGCCGTCCTGCGCTCTCAAAATTTTTTTCGCAGTTTCACATGCCCATCTTCAAACGACGATTCCCAAGCAACTAAAAGAGTCTAACTATCGCAATAACTTTCAGAATCTGCGGAATATATTCTAGTTTCATAATAACATCACCGGAGATTTTGCACGGTGAAACTTTAGGCCCGGGGGGCGTTTTTACGCGGACTTTCGGCAGCCGTCCTGCGCTCTCAAAATTTTTTTCGCAGTTTCACATGCCCATCTTTAAACGACGATTCCCAAGCAACTAAAAGAGTCTAACTATCGCAATAACTTTCAGAATCTGCGGAATATATTCTAGTTTCATAATAACATCACCGGAGATTTTGCACGGTGAAACTTTAGGCCCGGGGGGCGTTTTTACGCGGACTTTCGGCAGCCGTCCTGCGCTCTCAAAATTTTATCGCAGTTTCACATGCCCATCTTTAAACGACGATTCCCAAGCAACTAAAAGAGTCTAACTATCGCAATAACTTTCAGAATCTGCGGAATATATTCTAGTTTCATAATAACATCACCGGAGATTTTGCACGGTGAAACTTTAGGCCCGGGGGGCGTTTTTACGCGGACTTTCGGCAGCCGTCCTCCGCTCTCAAAATTTTTTTCGCAGTTTCACATGCCCATCTTTAAACGACGATTCCCAAGCAACTAAAAGAGTCTAACTATCGCAATAACTTTCAGAATCTGCGGAATATATTCTAGTTTCATAATAACATCACCGGAGATTTTGCACGGTGAAACTTTAGGCCCGGGGGGCGTTTTTACGCGGACTTTCGGCAGCCGTCCTCCGCTCTCAAAATTTTTTTCGCAGTTTCACATGCCCATCTTCAAACGACGATTCCCAAGCAACTAAAAGAGTCTAACTATCGCAATAACTTTCAGAATCTGCGGAATATATTCTAGTTTCATAATAACATCACCGGAGATTTTGCACGGTGAAACTTTAGGCCCGGGGGGCGTTTTTACGCGGACTTTCGGCAGCCGTCCTCCGCTCTCAAAATTTTTTTCGCAGTTTCACATGCCCATCTTTAAACGACGATTCCCAAGCAACTAAAAGAGTCTAACTATCGCAATAACTTTCAGAATCTGCGGAATATATTCTAGTTTCATAATAACATCACCGGAGATTTTGCACGGTGAAACTTTAGGCCCGGGGGGCGTTTTTACGCGGACTTTCGGCAGCCGTCCTCCGCTCTCAAAATTTTTTTCGCAGTTTCACATGCCCATCTTCAAACGACGATTCCCAAGCAACTAAAAGAGTCTAACTATCGCAATAACTTTCAGAATCTGCGGAATATATTCTAGTTTCATAATAACATCACCGGAGATTTTGCACGGTGAAACTTTAGGCCCGGGGGGCGTTTTTACGCGGACTTTCGGCAGCCGTCCTCCGCTCTCAAAATTTTTTTCGCAGTTTCACATGCCCATCTTTAAACGACGATTCCCAAGCAACTAAAAGAGTCTAACTATCGCAATAACTTTCAGAATCTGCGGAATATATTCTAGTTTCATAATAACATCACCGGAGATTTTGCACGGTGAAACTTTAGGCCCGGGGGGCGTTTTTACGCGGACTTTCGGCAGCCGTCCTCCGCTCTCAAAATTTTTTTCGCAGTTTCACATGCCCATCTTCAAACGACGATTCCCAAGCAACTAAAAGAGTCTAACTATCGCAATAACTTTCAGAATCTGCGGAATATATTCTAGTTTCATAATAACATCACCGGAGATTTTGCACGGTGAAACTTTAGGCCCGGGGGGCGTTTTTACGCGGACTTTCGGCAGCCGTCCTGCGCTCTCAAAATTTTTTTCGCAGTTTCACATGCCCATCTTTAAACGACGATTCCCAAGCAACTAAAAGAGTCTAACTATCGCAATAACTTTCAGAATCTGCGGAATATATTCTAGTTTCATAATAACATCACCGGAGATTTTGCACGGTGAAACTTTAGGCCCGGGGGGCGTTTTTACGCGGACTTTCGGCAGCCGTCCTCCGCTCTCAAAATTTTTTTCGCAGTTTTACATGCCCATCTTTAAACGACGATTCCCAAGCAACTAAAAGAGTCTAACTATCGCAATAACTTTCAGAATCTGCGGAATATATTCTAGTTTCATAATAACATCACCGGAGATTTTGCACGGTGAAACTTTAGGCCCGGGGGGCGTTTTTACGCGGACTTTCGGCAGCCGTCCTCCGCTCTCAAAATTTTTTTCGCAGTTTCACATGCCCATCTTCAAACGACGATTCCCAAGCAACTAAAAGAGTCTAACTATCGCAATAACTTTCAGAATCTGCGGAATATATTCTAGTTTCATAAAAACATCACCGGAGATTTTGCACGGTGAAACTTTAGGCCCGGGGGGCATTTTTACGCGGACTTTCGGCAGCCGTCCTGCGCTCTCAAAATTTTTTTCGCAGTTTCACATGCCCATCTTTAAACGACGATTCCCAAGCAACTAAAAGAGTCTAACTATCGCAATAACTTTCAGAATCTGCGGAATATATTCTAGTTTCATAATAACATCACCGGAGATTTTGCACGGTGAAACTTTAGGCCCGGGGGGCGTTTTTACGCGGACTTTCGGCAGCCGTCCTGCGCTCTCAAAATTTTTTTCGCAGTTTCACATGCCCATCTTCAAACGACGATTCCCAAGCAACTAAAAGAGTCTAACTATCGCAATAACTTTCAGAATCTGCGGAATATATTCTAGTTTCATAATAACATCACCGGAGATTTTGCACGGTGAAACTTTAGGCCCGGGGGGCGTTTTTACGCGGACTTTCGGCAGCCGTCCTGCGCTCTCAAAATTTTTTTCGCAGTTTCACATGCCCATCTTTAAACGACGATTCCCAAGCAACTAAAAGAGTCTAACTATCGCAATAACTTTCAGAATCTGCGGAATATATTCTAGTTTCATAATAACATCACCGGAGATTTTGCACGGTGAAACTTTAGGCCCGGGGGGCGTTTTTACGCGGACTTTCGGCAGCCGTCCTCCGCTCTCAAAATTTTTTTCGCAGTTTCACATGCCCATCTTCAAACGACGATTCCCAAGCAACTAAAAGAGTCTAACTATCGCAATAACTTTCAGAATCTGCGGAATATATTCTAGTTTCATAATAACATCACCGGAGATTTTGCACGGTGAAACTTTAGGCCCGGGGGGCGTTTTTACGCGGACTTTCGGCAGCCGTCCTCCGCTCTCAAAATTTTTTTCGCAGTTTCACATGCCCATCTTCAAACGACGATTCCCAAGCAACTAAAAGAGTCTAACTATCGCAATAACTTTCAGAATCTGCGGAATATATTCTAGTTTCATAATAACATCACCGGAGATTTTGCACGGTGAAACTTTAGGCCCGGGGGGCGTTTTTACGCGGACTTTCGGCAGCCGTCCTGCGCTCTCAAAATTTTTTTCGCAGTTTCACATGCCCATCTTTAAACGACGATTCCCAAGCAACTAAAAGAGTCTAACTATCGCAATAACTTTCAGAATCTGCGGAATATATTCTAGTTTCATAATAACATCACCGGAGATTTTGCACGGTGAAACTTTAGGCCCGGGGGGCGTTTTTACGCGGACTTTCGGCAGCCGTCCTCCGCTCTCAAAATTTTTTTCGCAGTTTCACATGCCCATCTTCAAACGACGATTCCCAAGCAACTAAAAGAGTCTAACTATCGCAATAACTTTCAGAATCTGCGGAATATATTCTAGTTTCATAATAACATCACCGGAGATTTTGCACGGTGAAACTTTAGGCCCGGGGGGCGTTTTTACGCGGACTTTCGGCAGCCGTCCTGCGCTCTCAAAATTTTTTTCGCAGTTTCACATGCCCATCTTTAAACGACGATTCCCAAGCAACTAAAAGAGTCTAACTATCGCAATAACTTTCAGAATCTGCGGAATATATTCTAGTTTCATAATAACATCACCGGAGATTTTGCACGGTGAAACTTTAGGCCCGGGGGGCGTTTTTACGCGGACTTTCGGCAGCCGTCCTCCGCTCTCAAAATTTTTTTCGCAGTTTCACATGCCCATCTTCAAACGACGATTCCCAAGCAACTAAAAGAGTCTAACTATCGCAATAACTTTCAGAATCTGCGGAATATATTCTAGTTTCATAATAACATCACCGGAGATTTTGCACGGTGAAACTTTAGGCCCGGGGGGCGTTTTTACGCGGACTTTCGGCAGCCGTCCTCCGCTCTCAAAATTTTTTTCGCAGTTTCACATGCCTATCTTCAAACGACGATTCCCAAGCAACTAAAAGAGTCTAACTATCGCAATAACTTTCAGAATCTGCGGAATATATTCTAGTTTCATAATAACATCACCGGAGATTTTGCACGGTGAAACTTTAGGCCCGGGGGGCGTTTTTACGCGGACTTTCGGCAGCCGTCCTGCGCTCTCAAAATTTTTTTCGCAGTTTCACATGCCCATCTTTAAACGACGATTCCCAAGCAACTAAAAGAGTCTAACTATCGCAATAACTTTCAGAATCTGCGGAATATATTCTAGTTTCATAATAACATCACCGGAGATTTTGCACGGTGAAACTTTAGGCCCGGGGGGCGTTTTTACGCGGACTTTCGGCAGCCGTCCTGCGCTCTCAAAATTTTTTTCGCAGTTTCACATGCCCATCTTTAAACGACGATTCCCAAGCAACTAAAAGAGTCTAACTATCGCAATAACTTTCAGAATCTGCGGAATATATTCTAGTTTCATAATAACATCACCGGAGATTTTGCACGGTGAAACTTTAGGCCCGGGGGGCGTTTTTACGCGGACTTTCGGCAGCCGTCCTGCGCTCTCAAAATTTTTTTCGCAGTTTCACATGCCCATCTTCAAACGACGATTCCCAAGCAACTAAAAGAGTCTAACTATCGCAATAACTTTCAGAATCTGCGGAATATATTCTAGTTTCATAATAACATCACCGGAGATTTTGCACGGTGAAACTTTAGGCCCGGGGGGCGTTTTTACGCGGACTTTCGGCAGCCGTCCTCTGCTCTCAAAATTTTTTTCGCAGTTTCACATGCCCATCTTCAAACGACGATTCCCAAGCAACTAAAAGAGTCTAACTATCGCAATAACTTTCAGAATCTGCGGAATATATTCTAGTTTCATAATAACATCACCGGAGATTTTGCACGGTGAAACTTTAGGCCCGGGGGGCGTTTTTACGCGGACTTTCGGCAGCCGTCCTGCGCTCTCAAAATTTTTTTCGCAGTTTCACATGCCCATCTTTAAACGACGATTCCCAAGCAACTAAAAGAGTCTAACTATCGCAATAACTTTCAGAATCTGCGGAATATATTCTAGTTTCATAATAACATCACCGGAGATTTTGCACGGTGAAACTTTAGGCCCGGGGGGCGTTTTTACGCGGACTTTCGGCAGCCGTCCTCCGCTCTCAAAATTTTTTTCGCAGTTTCACATGCCCATCTTCAAACGACGATTCCCAAGCAACTAAAAGAGTCTAACTATCGCAATAACTTTCAGAATCTGCGGAATATATTCTAGTTTCATAATAACATCACCGGAGATTTTGCACGGTGAAACTTTAGGCCCGGGGGGCGTTTTTACGCGGACTTTCGGCAGCCGTCCTCCGCTCTCAAAATTTTTTTCGCAGTTTCACATGCCCATCTTCAAACGACGATTCCCAAGCAACTAAAAGAGTCTAACTATCGCAATAACTTTCAGAATCTGCGGAATATATTCTAGTTTCATAATAACATCACCGGAGATTTTGCACGGTGAAACTTTAGGCCCGGGGGGCGTTTTTACGCGGACTTTCGGCAGCCGTCCTGCGCTCTCAAAATTTTTTTCGCAGTTTCACACGCCCATCTTTAAACGACGATTCCCAAGCAACTAAAAGAGTCTAACTATCGCAATAACTTTCAGAATCTGCGGAATATATTCTAGTTTCATAATAACATCACCGGAGATTTTGCACGGTGAAACTTTAGGCCCGGGGGGCGTTTTTACGCGGACTTTCGGCAGCCGTCCTCCGCTCTCAAAATTTTTTTCGCAGTTTCACATGCCCATCTTTAAACGACGATTCCCAAGCAACTAAAAGAGTCTAACTATCGCAATAACTTTCAGAATCTGCGGAATATATTCTAGTTTCATAATAACATCACCGGAGATTTTGCACGGTGAAACTTTAGGCCCGGGGGGCGTTTTTACGCGGACTTTCGGCAGCCGTCCTCCGCTCTCAAAATTTTTTTCGCAGTTTCACATGCCCATCTTCAAACGACGATTCCCAAGCAACTAAAAGAGTCTAACTATCGCAATAACTTTCAGAATCTGCGGAATATATTCTAGTTTCATAATAACATCACCGGAGATTTTGCACGGTGAAACTTTAGGCCCGGGGGGCGTTTTTACGCGGACTTTCGGCAGCCGTCCTGCGCTCTCAAAATTTTTTTCGCAGTTCGGTGAAACTTTAGGCCCGGGGGGCGTTTTTACGCGGACTTTCGGCAGCCGTCCTCCGCTCTCAAAATTTTTTTCGCAGTTTCACATGCCCATCTTCAAACGACGATTCCCAAGCAACTAAAAGAGTCTAACTATCGCAATAACTTTCAGAATCTGCGGAATATATTCTAGTTTCATAATAACATCACCGGAGATTTTGCACGGTGAAACTTTAGGCCCGGGGGGCGTTTTTACGCGGACTTTCGGCAGCCGTCCTGCGCTCTCAAAAATTTTTTCGCAGTTTCACATGCCCATCTTTAAACGACGATTCCCAAGCAACTAAAAGAGTCTAACTATCACAATAACTTTCAGAATCTGCGGAATATATTCTAGTTTCATAATAACATCACCGGAGATTTTGCACGGTGAAACTTTAGGCCCGGGGGGCGTTTTTACGCGGACTTTCGGCAGCCGTCCTCCGCTCTCAAAATTTTTTTCGCAGTTTCACATGCCCATCTTTAAACGACGATTCCCAAGCAACTAAAAGAGTCTAACTATCGCAATAACTTTCAGAATCTGCGGAATATATTCTAGTTTCATAATAACATCACCGGAGATTTTGCACGGTGAAACTTTAGGCCCGGGGGGCGTTTTTACGCGGACTTTCGGCAGCCGTCCTCCGCTCTCAAAATTTTTTTCGCAGTTTCACATGCCCATCTTCAAACGACGATTCCCAAGCAACTAAAAGAGTCTAACTATCGCAATAACTTTCAGAATCTGCGGAATATATTCTAGTTTCATAATAACATCACCGGAGATTTTGCACGGTGAAACTTTAGGCCCGGGGGGCGTTTTTACGCGGACTTTCGGCAGCCGTCCTCCGCTCTCAAAATTTTTTTCGCAGTTTCACATGCCCATCTTTAAACGACGATTCCCAAGCAACTAAAAGAGTCTAACTATCGCAATAACTTTCAGAATCTGCGGAATATATTCTAGTTTCATAATAACATCACCGGAGATTTTGCACGGTGAAACTTTAGGCCCGGGGGGCGTTTTTACGCGGACTTTCGGCAGCCGTCCTCCGCTCTCAAAATTTTTTTCGCAGTTTCACATGCCCATCTTCAAACGACGATTCCCAAGCAACTAAAAGAGTCTAACTATCGCAATAACTTTCAGAATCTGCGGAATATATTCTAGTTTCATAATAACATCACCGGAGATTTTGCACGGTGAAACTTTAGGCCCGGGGGGCGTTTTTACGCGGACTTTCGGCAGCCGTCCTGCGCTCTCAAAATTTTTTTCGCAGTTCGGTGAAACTTTAGGCCCGGGGGGCGTTTTTACGCGGACTTTCGGCAGCCGTCCTCCGCTCTCAAAATTTTTTTCGCAGTTTCACATGCCCATCTTCAAACGACGATTCCCAAGCAACTAAAAGAGTCTAACTATCGCAATAACTTTCAGAATCTGCGGAATATATTCTAGTTTCATAATAACATCACCGGAGATTTTGCACGGTGAAACTTTAGGCCCGGGGGGCGTTTTTACGCGGACTTTCGGCAGCCGTCCTGCGCTCTCAAAAATTTTTTCGCAGTTTCACATGCCCATCTTTAAACGACGATTCCCAAGCAACTAAAAGAGTCTAACTATCACAATAACTTTCAGAATCTGCGGAATATATTCTAGTTTCATAATAACATCACCGGAGATTTTGCACGGTGAAACTTTAGGCCCGGGGGGCGTTTTTACGCGGACTTTCGGCAGCCGTCCTCCGCTCTCAAAATTTTTTTCGCAGTTTCACATGCCCATCTTTAAACGACGATTCCCAAGCAACTAAAAGAGTCTAACTATCGCAATAACTTTCAGAATCTGCGGAATATATTCTAGTTTCATAATAACATCACCGGAGATTTTGCACGGTGAAACTTTAGGCCCGGGGGGCGTTTTTACGCGGACTTTCGGCAGCCGTCCTGCGCTCTCAAAATTTTTTTCGCAGTTCGGTGAAACTTTAGGCCCGGGGGGCGTTTTTACGCGGACTTTCGGCAGCCGTCCTCCGCTCTCAAAATTTTTTTCGCAGTTTCACATGCCCATCTTCAAACGACGATTCCCAAGCAACTAAAAGAGTCTAACTATCGCAATAACTTTCAGAATCTGCGGAATATATTCTAGTTTCATAATAACATCACCGGAGATTTTGCACGGTGAAACTTTAGGCCCGGGGGGCGTTTTTACGCGGACTTTCGGCAGCCGTCCTGCGCTCTCAAAAATTTTTTCGCAGTTTCACATGCCCATCTTTAAACGACGATTCCCAAGCAACTAAAAGAGTCTAACTATCGCAATAACTTTCAGAATCTGCGGAATATATTCTAGTTTCATAATAACATCACCGGAGATTTTGCACGGTGAAACTTTAGGCCCGGGGGGCGTTTTTACGCGGACTTTCGGCAGCCGTCCTCCGCTCTCAAAATTTTTTTCGCAGTTTCACATGCCCATCTTCAAACGACGATTCCCAAGCAACTAAAAGAGTCTAACTATCGCAATAACTTTCAGAATCTGCGGAATATATTCTAGTTTCATAATAACATCACCGGAGATTTTGCACGGTGAAACTTTAGGCCCGGGGGGCGTTTTTACGCGGACTTTCGGCAGCCGTCCTGCGCTCTCAAAATTTTTTTCGCAGTTTCACATGCCCATCTTTAAACGACGATTCCCAAGCAACTAAAAGAGTCTAACTATCGCAATAACTTTCAGAATCTGCGGAATATATTCTAGTTTCATAATAACATCACCGGAGATTTTGCACGGTGAAACTTTAGGCCCGGGGGGCGTTTTTACGCGGACTTTCGGCAGCCGTCCTCCGCTCTCAAAATTTTTTTCGCAGTTTCACATGCCCATCTTCAAACGACGATTCCCAAGCAACTAAAAGAGTCTAACTATCGCAATAACTTTCAGAATCTGCGGAATATATTCTAGTTTCATAATAACATCACCGGAGATTTTGCACGGTGAAACTTTAGGCCCGGGGGGCGTTTTTACGCGGACTTTCGGCAGCCGTCCTCCGCTCTCAAAATTTTTTTCGCAGTTTCACATGCCCATCTTCAAACGACGATTCCCAAGCAACTAAAAGAGTCTAACTATCGCAATAACTTTCAGAATCTGCGGAATATATTCTAGTTTCATAATAACATCACCGGAGATTTTGCACGGTGAAACTTTAGGCCCGGGGGGCGTTTTTACGCGGACTTTCGGCAGCCGTCCTGCGCTCTCAAAATTTTTTTCGCAGTTTCACATGCCCATCTTTAAACGACGATTCCCAAGCAACTAAAAGAGTCTAACTATCGCAATAACTTTCAGAATCTGCGGAATATATTCTAGTTTCATAATAACATCACCGGAGATTTTGCACGGTGAAACTTTAGGCCCGGGGGGCGTTTTTACGCGGACTTTCGGCAGCCGTCCTCCGCTCTCAAAATTTTTTTCGCAGTTTCACATGCCCATCTTTAAACGACGATTCCCAAGCAACTAAAAGAGTCTAACTATCGCAATAACTTTCAGAATCTGCGGAATATATTCTAGTTTCATAATAACATCACCGGAGATTTTGCACGGTGAAACTTTAGGCCCGGGGGGCGTTTTTACGCGGACTTTCGGCAGCCGTCCTCCGCTCTCAAAATTTTTTTCGCAGTTTCACATGCCCATCTTCAAACGACGATTCCCAAGCAACTAAAAGAGTCTAACTATCGCAATAACTTTCAGAATCTGCGGAATATATTCTAGTTTCATAATAACATCACCGGAGATTTTGCACGGTGAAACTTTAGGCCCGGGGGGCGTTTTTACGCGGACTTTCGGCAGCCGTCCTGCGCTCTCAAAATTTTTTTCGCAGTTCGGTGAAACTTTAGGCCCGGGGGGCGTTTTTACGCGGACTTTCGGCAGCCGTCCTCCGCTCTCAAAATTTTTTTCGCAGTTTTACATGCCCATCTTCAAACGACGATTCCCAAGCAACTAAAAGAGTCTAACTATCGCAATAACTTTCAGAATCTGCGGAATATATTCTAGTTTCATAATAACATCACCGGAGATTTTGCACGGTGAAACTTTAGGCCCGGGGGGCGTTTTTACGCGGACTTTCGGCAGCCGTCCTGCGCTCTCAAAAATTTTTTCGCAGTTTCACATGCCCATCTTTAAACGACGATTCCCAAGCAACTAAAAGAGTCTAACTATCACAATAACTTTCAGAATCTGCGGAATATATTCTAGTTTCATAATAACATCACCGGAGATTTTGCACGGTGAAACTTTAGGCCCGGGGGGCGTTTTTACGCGGACTTTCGGCAGCCGTCCTCCGCTCTCAAAATTTTTTTCGCAGTTTCACATGCCCATCTTTAAACGACGATTCCCAAGCAACTAAAAGAGTCTAACTATCGCAATAACTTTCAGAATCTGCGGAATATATTCTAGTTTCATAATAACATCACCGGAGATTTTGCACGGTGAAACTTTAGGCCCGGGGGGCGTTTTTACGCGGACTTTCGGCAGCCGTCCTCCGCTCTCAAAATTTTTTTCGCAGTTTCACATGCCCATCTTCAAACGACGATTCCCAAGCAACTAAAAGAGTCTAACTATCGCAATAACTTTCAGAATCTGCGGAATATATTCTAGTTTCATAATAACATCACCGGAGATTTTGCACGGTGAAACTTTAGGCCCGGGGGGCGTTTTTACGCGGACTTTCGGCAGCCGTCCTGCGCTCTCAAAATTTTTTTCGCAGTTCGGTGAAACTTTAGGCCCGGGGGGCGTTTTTACGCGGACTTTCGGCAGCCGTCCTCCGCTCTCAAAATTTTTTTCGCAGTTTCACATGCCCATCTTCAAACGACGATTCCCAAGCAACTAAAAGAGTCTAACTATCGCAATAACTTTCAGAATCTGCGGAATATATTCTAGTTTCATAATAACATCACCGGAGATTTTGCACGGTGAAACTTTAGGCCCGGGGGGCGTTTTTACGCGGACTTTCGGCAGCCGTCCTGCGCTCTCAAAAATTTTTTCGCAGTTTCACATGCCCATCTTTAAACGACGATTCCCAAGCAACTAAAAGAGTCTAACTATCGCAATAACTTTCAGAATCTGCGGAATATATTCTAGTTTCATAATAACATCACCGGAGATTTTGCACGGTGAAACTTTAGGCCCGGGGGGCGTTTTTACGCGGACTTTCGGCAGCCGTCCTCCGCTCTCAAAATTTTTTTCGCAGTTTCACATGCCCATCTTCAAACGACGATTCCCAAGCAACTAAAAGAGTCTAACTATCGCAATAACTTTCAGAATCTGCGGAATATATTCTAGTTTCATAATAACATCACCGGAGATTTTGCACGGTGAAACTTTAGGCCCGGGGGGCGTTTTTACGCGGACTTTCGGCAGCCGTCCTGCGCTCTCAAAATTTTTTTCGCAGTTTCACATGCCCATCTTTAAACGACGATTCCCAAGCAACTAAAAGAGTCTAACTATCGCAATAACTTTCAGAATCTGCGGAATATATTCTAGTTTCATAATAACATCACCGGAGATTTTGCACGGTGAAACTTTAGGCCCGGGGGGCGTTTTTACGCGGACTTTCGGCAGCCGTCCTCCGCTCTCAAAATTTTTTTCGCAGTTTCACATGCCCATCTTCAAACGACGATTCCCAAGCAACTAAAAGAGTCTAACTATCGCAATAACTTTCAGAATCTGCGGAATATATTCTAGTTTCATAATAACATCACCGGAGATTTTGCACGGTGAAACTTTAGGCCCGGGGGGCGTTTTTACGCGGACTTTCGGCAGCCGTCCTGCGCTCTCAAAATTTTTTTCGCAGTTTCACATGCCCATCTTTAAACGACGATTCCCAAGCAACTAAAAGAGTCTAACTATCGCAATAACTTTCAGAATCTGCGGAATATATTCTAGTTTCATAATAACATCACCGGAGATTTTGCACGGTGAAACTTTAGGCCCGGGGGGCGTTTTTACGCGGACTTTCGGCAGCCGTCCTCCGCTCTCAAAATTTTTTTCGCAGTTTCACATGCCCATCTTCAAACGACGATTCCCAAGCAACTAAAAGAGTCTAACTATCGCAATAACTTTCAGAATCTGCGGAATATATTCTAGTTTCATAATAACATCACCGGAGATTTTGCACGGTGAAACTTTAGGCCCGGGGGGCGTTTTTACGCGGACTTTCGGCAGCCGTCCTGCGCTCTCAAAATTTTTTTCGCAGTTTCACATGCCCATCTTTAAACGACGATTCCCAAGCAACTAAAAGAGTCTAACTATCGCAATAACTTTCAGAATCTGCGGAATATATTCTAGTTTCATAATAACATCACCGGAGATTTTGCACGGTGAAACTTTAGGCCCGGGGGGCGTTTTTACGCGGACTTTCGGCAGCCGTCCTCCGCTCTCAAAATTTTTTTCGCAGTTTCACATGCCCATCTTCAAACGACGATTCCCAAGCAACTAAAAGAGTCTAACTATCGCAATAACTTTCAGAATCTGCGGAATATATTCTAGTTTCATAATAACATCACCGGAGATTTTGCACGGTGAAACTTTAGGCCCGGGGGGCGTTTTTACGCGGACTTTCGGCAGCCGTCCTGCGCTCTCAAAATTTTTTTCGCAGTTTCACATGCCCATCTTTAAACGACGATTCCCAAGCAACTAAAAGAGTCTAACTATCGCAATAACTTTCAGAATCTGCGGAATATATTCTAGTTTCATAATAACATCACCGGAGATTTTGCACGGTGAAACTTTAGGCCCGGGGGGCGTTTTTACGCGGACTTTCGGCAGCCGTCCTCCGCTCTCAAAATTTTTTTCGCAGTTTCACATGCCCATCTTTAAACGACGATTCCCAAGCAACTAAAAGAGTCTAACTATCGCAATAACTTTCAGAATCTGCGGAATATATTCTAGTTTCATAATAACATCACCGGAGATTTTGCACGGTGAAACTTTAGGCCCGGGGGGCGTTTTTACGCGGACTTTCGGCAGCCGTCCTCCGCTCTCAAAATTTTTTTCGCAGTTTCACATGCCCATCTTCAAACGACGATTCCCAAGCAACTAAAAGAGTCTAACTATCGCAATAACTTTCAGAATCTGCGGAATATATTCTAGTTTCATAATAACATCACCGGAGATTTTGCACGGTGAAACTTTAGGCCCGGGGGGCGTTTTTACGCGGACTTTCGGCAGCCGTCCTGCGCTCTCAAAATTTTTTTCGCAGTTCGGTGAAACTTTAGGCCCGGGGGGCGTTTTTACGCGGACTTTCGGCAGCCGTCCTCCGCTCTCAAAATTTTTTTCGCAGTTTCACATGCCCATCTTCAAACGACGATTCCCAAGCAACTAAAAGAGTCTAACTATCGCAATAACTTTCAGAATCTGCGGAATATATTCTAGTTTCATAATAACATCACCGGAGATTTTGCACGGTGAAACTTTAGGCCCGGGGGGCGTTTTTACGCGGACTTTCGGCAGCCGTCCTGCGCTCTCAAAAATTTTTTCGCAGTTTCACATGCCCATCTTTAAACGACGATTCCCAAGCAACTAAAAGAGTCTAACTATCACAATAACTTTCAGAATCTGCGGAATATATTCTAGTTTCATAATAACATCACCGGAGATTTTGCACGGTGAAACTTTAGGCCCGGGGGGCGTTTTTACGCGGACTTTCGGCAGCCGTCCTCCGCTCTCAAAATTTTTTTCGCAGTTTCACATGCCCATCTTTAAACGACGATTCCCAAGCAACTAAAAGAGTCTAACTATCGCAATAACTTTCAGAATCTGCGGAATATATTCTAGTTTCATAATAACATCACCGGAGATTTTGCACGGTGAAACTTTAGGCCCGGGGGGCGTTTTTACGCGGACTTTCGGCAGCCGTCCTCCGCTCTCAAAATTTTTTTCGCAGTTTCACATGCCCATCTTCAAACGACGATTCCCAAGCAACTAAAAGAGTCTAACTATCGCAATAACTTTCAGAATCTGCGGAATATATTCTAGTTTCATAATAACATCACCGGAGATTTTGCACGGTGAAACTTTAGGCCCGGGGGGCGTTTTTACGCGGACTTTCGGCAGCCGTCCTGCGCTCTCAAAATTTTTTTCGCAGTTCGGTGAAACTTTAGGCCCGGGGGGCGTTTTTACGCGGACTTTCGGCAGCCGTCCTCCGCTCTCAAAATTTTTTTCGCAGTTTCACATGCCCATCTTCAAACGACGATTCCCAAGCAACTAAAAGAGTCTAACTATCGCAATAACTTTCAGAATCTGCGGAATATATTCTAGTTTCATAATAACATCACCGGAGATTTTGCACGGTGAAACTTTAGGCCCGGGGGGCGTTTTTACGCGGACTTTCGGCAGCCGTCCTGCGCTCTCAAAAATTTTTTCGCAGTTTCACATGCCCATCTTTAAACGACGATTCCCAAGCAACTAAAAGAGTCTAACTATCGCAATAACTTTCAGAATCTGCGGAATATATTCTAGTTTCATAATAACATCACCGGAGATTTTGCACGGTGAAACTTTAGGCCCGGGGGGCGTTTTTACGCGGACTTTCGGCAGCCGTCCTCCGCTCTCAAAATTTTTTTCGCAGTTTCACATGCCCATCTTCAAACGACGATTCCCAAGCAACTAAAAGAGTCTAACTATCGCAATAACTTTCAGAATCTGCGGAATATATTCTAGTTTCATAATAACATCACCGGAGATTTTGCACGGTGAAACTTTAGGCCCGGGGGGCGTTTTTACGCGGACTTTCGGCAGCCGTCCTGCGCTCTCAAAATTTTTTTCGCAGTTTCACATGCCCATCTTTAAACGACGATTCCCAAGCAACTAAAAGAGTCTAACTATCGCAATAACTTTCAGAATCTGCGGAATATATTCTAGTTTCATAATAACATCACCGGAGATTTTGCACGGTGAAACTTTAGGCCCGGGGGGCGTTTTTACGCGGACTTTCGGCAGCCGTCCTCCGCTCTCAAAATTTTTTTCGCAGTTTCACATGCCCATCTTCAAACGACGATTCCCAAGCAACTAAAAGAGTCTAACTATCGCAATAACTTTCAGAATCTGCGGAATATATTCTAGTTTCATAATAACATCACCGGAGATTTTGCACGGTGAAACTTTAGGCCCGGGGGGCGTTTTTACGCGGACTTTCGGCAGCCGTCCTGCGCTCTCAAAATTTTTTTCGCAGTTTCACATGCCCATCTTTAAACGACGATTCCCAAGCAACTAAAAGAGTCTAACTATCGCAATAACTTTCAGAATCTGCGGAATATATTCTAGTTTCATAATAACATCACCGGAGATTTTGCACGGTGAAACTTTAGGCCCGGGGGGCGTTTTTACGCGGACTTTCGGCAGCCGTCCTCCGCTCTCAAAATTTTTTTCGCAGTTTCACATGCCCATCTTCAAACGACGATTCCCAAGCAACTAAAAGAGTCTAACTATCGCAATAACTTTCAGAATCTGCGGAATATATTCTAGTTTCATAATAACATCACCGGAGATTTTGCACGGTGAAACTTTAGGCCCGGGGGGCGTTTTTACGCGGACTTTCGGCAGCCGTCCTGCGCTCTCAAAATTTTTTTCGCAGTTTCACATGCCCATCTTTAAACGACGATTCCCAAGCAACTAAAAGAGTCTAACTATCGCAATAACTTTCAGAATCTGCGGAATATATTCTAGTTTCATAATAACATCACCGGAGATTTTGCACGGTGAAACTTTAGGCCCGGGGGGCGTTTTTACGCGGACTTTCGGCAGCCGTCCTCCGCTCTCAAAATTTTTTTCGCAGTTTCACATGCCCATCTTCAAACGACGATTCCCAAGCAACTAAAAGAGTCTAACTATCGCAATAACTTTCAGAATCTGCGGAATATATTCTAGTTTCATAATAACATCACCGGAGATTTTGCACGGTGAAACTTTAGGCCCGGGGGGCGTTTTTACGCGGACTTTCGGCAGCCGTCCTGCGCTCTCAAAATTTTTTTCGCAGTTTCACATGCCCATCTTTAAACGACGATTCCCAAGCAACTAAAAGAGTCTAACTATCGCAATAACTTTCAGAATCTGCGGAATATATTCTAGTTTCATAATAACATCACCGGAGATTTTGCACGGTGAAACTTTAGGCCCGGGGGGCGTTTTTACGCGGACTTTCGGCAGCCGTCCTCCGCTCTCAAAATTTTTTTCGCAGTTTCACATGCCCATCTTTAAACGACGATTCCCAAGCAACTAAAAGAGTCTAACTATCGCAATAACTTTCAGAATCTGCGGAATATATTCTAGTTTCATAATAACATCACCGGAGATTTTGCACGGTGAAACTTTAGGCCCGGGGGGCGTTTTTACGCGGACTTTCGGCAGCCGTCCTCCGCTCTCAAAATTTTTTTCGCAGTTTCACATGCCCATCTTCAAACGACGATTCCCAAGCAACTAAAAGAGTCTAACTATCGCAATAACTTTCAGAATCTGCGGAATATATTCTAGTTTCATAATAACATCACCGGAGATTTTGCACGGTGAAACTTTAGGCCCGGGGGGCGTTTTTACGCGGACTTTCGGCAGCCGTCCTGCGCTCTCAAAATTTTTTTCGCAGTTTCACATGCCCATCTTTAAACGACGATTCCCAAGCAACTAAAAGAGTCTAACTATCGCAATAACTTTCAGAATCTGCGGAATATATTCTAGTTTCATAATAACATCACCGGAGATTTTGCACGGTGAAACTTTAGGCCCGGGGGGCGTTTTTACGCGGACTTTCGGCAGCCGTCCTCCGCTCTCAAAATTTTTTTCGCAGTTTCACATGCCCATCTTCAAACGACGATTCCCAAGCAACTAAAAGAGTCTAACTATCGCAATAACTTTCAGAATCTGCGGAATATATTCTAGTTTCATAATAACATCACCGGAGATTTTGCACGGTGAAACTTTAGGCCCGGGGGGCGTTTTTACGCGGACTTTCGGCAGCCGTCCTGCGCTCTCAAAATTTTTTTCGCAGTTTCACATGCCCATCTTTAAACGACGATTCCCAAGCAACTAAAAGAGTCTAACTATCGCAATAACTTTCAGAATCTGCGGAATATACTCTAGTTTCATAATAACATCACCGGAGATTTTGCACGGTGAAACTTTAGGCCCGGGGGGTGTTTTTACGCGGACTTTCGGCAGCCGTCCTCCGCTCTCAAAATTTTTTTCGCAGTTTCACATGCCCATCTTTAAACGACGATTCCCAAGCAACTAAAAGAGTCTAACTATCGCAATAACTTTCAGAATCTGCGGAATATATTCTAGTTTCATAATAACATCACCGGAGATTTTGCACGGTGAAACTTTAGGCCCGGGGGGCGTTTTTACGCGGACTTTCGGCAGCCGTCCTCCGCTCTCAAAATTTTTTTCGCAGTTTCACATGCCCATCTTCAAACGACGATTCCCAAGCAACTAAAAGAGTCTAACTATCGCAATAACTTTCAGAATCTGCGGAATATATTCTAGTTTCATAATAACATCACCGGAGATTTTGCACGGTGAAACTTTAGGCCCGGGGGGCGTTTTTACGCGGACTTTCGGCAGCCGTCCTGCGCTCTCAAAATTTTTTTCGCAGTTTCACATGCCCATCTTTAAACGACGATTCCCAAGCAACTAAAAGAGTCTAACTATCGCAATAACTTTCAGAATCTGCGGAATATATTCTAGTTTCATAATAACATCACCGGAGATTTTGCACGGTGAAACTTTAGGCCCGGGGGGCGTTTTTACGCGGACTTTCGGCAGCCGTCCTCCGCTCTCAAAATTTTTTTCGCAGTTTCACATGCCCATCTTCAAACGACGATTCCCAAGCAACTAAAAGAGTCTAACTATCGCAATAACTTTCAGAATCTGCGGAATATATTCTAGTTTCATAATAACATCACCGGAGATTTTGCACGGTGAAACTTTAGGCCCGGGGGGCGTTTTTACGCGGACTTTCGGCAGCCGTCCTGCGCTCTCAAAATTTTTTTCGCAGTTTCACATGCCCATCTTTAAACGACGATTCCCAAGCAACTAAAAGAGTCTAACTATCGCAATAACTTTCAGAATCTGCGGAATATATTCTAGTTTCATAATAACATCACCGGAGATTTTGCACGGTGAAACTTTAGGCCCGGGGGGCGTTTTTACGCGGACTTTCGGCAGCCGTCCTCCGCTCTCAAAATTTTTTTCGCAGTTTCACATGCCCATCTTCAAACGACGATTCCCAAGCAACTAAAAGAGTCTAACTATCGCAATAACTTTCAGAATCTGCGGAATATATTCTAGTTTCATAATAACATCACCGGAGATTTTGCACGGTGAAACTTTAGGCCCGGGGGGCGTTTTTACGCGGACTTTCGGCAGCCGTCCTGCGCTCTCAAAATTTTTTTCGCAGTTTCACATGCCCATCTTTAAACGACGATTCCCAAGCAACTAAAAGAGTCTAACTATCGCAATAACTTTCAGAATCTGCGGAATATATTCTAGTTTCATAATAACATCACCGGAGATTTTGCACGGTGAAACTTTAGGCCCGGGGGGCGTTTTTACGCGGACTTTCGGCAGCCGTCCTCCGCTCTCAAAATTTTTTTCGCAGTTTCACATGCCCATCTTTAAACGACGATTCCCAAGCAACTAAAAGAGTCTAACTATCGCAATAACTTTCAGAATCTGCGGAATATATTCTAGTTTCATAATAACATCACCGGAGATTTTGCACGGTGAAACTTTAGGCCCGGGGGGCGTTTTTACGCGGACTTTCGGCAGCCGTCCTCCGCTCTCAAAATTTTTTTCGCAGTTTCACATGCCCATCTTCAAACGACGATTCCCAAGCAACTAAAAGAGTCTAACTATCGCAATAACTTTCAGAATCTGCGGAATATATTCTAGTTTCATAATAACATCACCGGAGATTTTGCACGGTGAAACTTTAGGCCCGGGGGGCGTTTTTACGCGGACTTTCGGCAGCCGTCCTGCGCTCTCAAAATTTTTTTCGCAGTTTCACATGCCCATCTTTAAACGACGATTCCCAAGCAACTAAAAGAGTCTAACTATCGCAATAACTTTCAGAATCTGCGGAATATATTCTAGTTTCATAATAACATCACCGGAGATTTTGCACGGTGAAACTTTAGGCCCGGGGGGCGTTTTTACGCGGACTTTCGGCAGCCGTCCTCCGCTCTCAAAATTTTTTTCGCAGTTTCACATGCCCATCTTCAAACGACGATTCCCAAGCAACTAAAAGAGTCTAACTATCGCAATAACTTTCAGAATCTGCGGAATATATTCTAGTTTCATAATAACATCACCGGAGATTTTGCACGGTGAAACTTTAGGCCCGGGGGGCGTTTTTACGCGGACTTTCGGCAGCCGTCCTGCGCTCTCAAAATTTTTTTCGCAGTTTCACATGCCCATCTTTAAACGACGATTCCCAAGCAACTAAAAGAGTCTAACTATCGCAATAACTTTCAGAATCTGCGGAATATATTCTAGTTTCATAATAACATCACCGGAGATTTTGCACGGTGAAACTTTAGGCCCGGGGGGCGTTTTTACGCGGACTTTCGGCAGCCGTCCTGCGCTCTCAAAATTTTTTTCGCAGTTTCACATGCCCATCTTTAAACGACGATTCCCAAGCAACTAAAAGAGTCTAACTATCGCAATAACTTTCAGAATCTGCGGAATATATTCTAGTTTCATAATAACATCACCGGAGATTTTGCACGGTGAAACTTTAGGCCCGGGGGGCGTTTTTACGCGGACTTTCGGCAGCCGTCCTCCGCTCTCAAAATTTTTTTCGCAGTTTCACATGCCCATCTTTAAACGACGATTCCCAAGCAACTAAAAGAGTCTAACTATCGCAATAACTTTCAGAATCTGCGGAATATATTCTAGTTTCATAATAACATCACCGGAGATTTTGCACGGTGAAACTTTAGGCCCGGGGGGCGTTTTTACGCGGACTTTCGGCAGCCGTCCTCCGCTCTCAAAATTTTTTTCGCAGTTTCACATGCCCATCTTCAAACGACGATTCCCAAGCAACTAAAAGAGTCTAACTATCGCAATAACTTTCAGAATCTGCGGAATATATTCTAGTTTCATAATAACATCACCGGAGATTTTGCACGGTGAAACTTTAGGCCCGGGGGGCGTTTTTACGCGGACTTTCGGCAGCCGTCCTGCGCTCTCAAAATTTTTTTCGCAGTTTCACATGCCCATCTTTAAACGACGATTCCCAAGCAACTAAAAGAGTCTAACTATCGCAATAACTTTCAGAATCTGCGGAATATATTCTAGTTTCATAATAACATCACCGGAGATTTTGCACGGTGAAACTTTAGGCCCGGGGGGCGTTTTTACGCGGACTTTCGGCAGCCGTCCTCCGCTCTCAAAATTTTTTTCGCAGTTTCACATGCCCATCTTCAAACGACGATTCCCAAGCAACTAAAAGAGTCTAACTATCGCAATAACTTTCAGAATCTGCGGAATATATTCTAGTTTCATAATAACATCACCGGAGATTTTGCACGGTGAAACTTTAGGCCCGGGGGGCGTTTTTACGCGGACTTTCGGCAGCCGTCCTGCGCTCTCAAAATTTTTTTCGCAGTTTCACATGCCCATCTTTAAACGACGATTCCCAAGCAACTAAAAGAGTCTAACTATCGCAATAACTTTCAGAATCTGCGGAATATATTCTAGTTTCATAATAACATCACCGGAGATTTTGCACGGTGAAACTTTAGGCCCGGGGGGCGTTTTTACGCGGACTTTCGGCAGCCGTCCTCCGCTCTCAAAATTTTTTTCGCAGTTTCACATGCCCATCTTTAAACGACGATTCCCAAGCAACTAAAAGAGTCTAACTATCGCAATAACTTTCAGAATCTGCGGAATATATTCTAGTTTCATAATAACATCACCGGAGATTTTGCACGGTGAAACTTTAGGCCCGGGGGGCGTTTTTACGCGGACTTTCGGCAGCCGTCCTCCGCTCTCAAAATTTTTTTCGCAGTTTCACATGCCCATCTTCAAACGACGATTCCCAAGCAACTAAAAGAGTCTAACTATCGCAATAACTTTCAGAATCTGCGGAATATATTCTAGTTTCATAATAACATCACCGGAGATTTTGCACGGTGAAACTTTAGGCCCGGGGGGCGTTTTTACGCGGACTTTCGGCAGCCGTCCTGCGCTCTCAAAATTTTTTTCGCAGTTTCACATGCCCATCTTTAAACGACGATTCCCAAGCAACTAAAAGAGTCTAACTATCGCAATAACTTTCAGAATCTGCGGAATATATTCTAGTTTCATAATAACATCACCGGAGATTTTGCACGGTGAAACTTTAGGCCCGGGGGGCGTTTTTACGCGGACTTTCGGCAGCCGTCCTCCGCTCTCAAAATTTTTTTCGCAGTTTCACATGCCCATCTTCAAACGACGATTCCCAAGCAACTAAAAGAGTCTAACTATCGCAATAACTTTCAGAATCTGCGGAATATATTCTAGTTTCATAATAACATCACCGGAGATTTTGCACGGTGAAACTTTAGGCCCGGGGGGCGTTTTTACGCGGACTTTCGGCAGCCGTCCTGCGCTCTCAAAATTTTTTTCGCAGTTTCACATGCCCATCTTTAAACGACGATTCCCAAGCAACTAAAAGAGTCTAACTATCGCAATAACTTTCAGAATCTGCGGAATATATTCTAGTTTCATAATAACATCACCGGAGATTTTGCACGGTGAAACTTTAGGCCCGGGGGGCGTTTTTACGCGGACTTTCGGCAGCCGTCCTGCCGCTCTCAAAATTTTTTTCGCAGTTTCACATGCCCATCTTCAAACGACGATTCCCAAGCAACTAAAAGAGTCTAACTATCGCAATAACTTTCAGAATCTGCGGAATATATTCTAGTTTCATAATAACATCACCGGAGATTTTGCACGGTGAAACTTTAGGCCCGGGGGGCGTTTTTACGCGGACTTTCGGCAGCCGTCCTCCGCTCTCAAAATTTTTTTCGCAGTTTCACATGCCCATCTTCAAACGACGATTCCCAAGCAACTAAAAGAGTCTAACTATCGCAATAACTTTCAGAATCTGCGGAATATATTCTAGTTTCATAATAACATCACCGGAGATTTTGCACGGTGAAACTTTAGGCCCGGGGGGCGTTTTTACGCGGACTTTCGGCAGCCGTCCTCCGCTCTCAAAATTTTTTTCGCAGTTTCACATGCCCATCTTCAAACGACGATTCCCAAGCAACTAAAAGAGTCTAACTATCGCAATAACTTTCAGAATCTGCGGAATATATTCTAGTTTCATAATAACATCACCGGAGATTTTGCACGGTGAAACTTTAGGCCCGGGGGGCGTTTTTACGCGGACTTTCGGCAGCCGTCCTCCGCTCTCAAAATTTTTTTCGCAGTTTCACATGCCCATCTTCAAACGACGATTCCCAAGCAACTAAAAGAGTCTAACTATCGCAATAACTTTCAGAATCTGCGGAATATATTCTAGTTTCATAATAACATCACCGGAGATTTTGCACGGTGAAACTTTAGGCCCGGGGGGCGTTTTTACGCGGACTTTCGGCAGCCGTCCTCCGCTCTCAAAATTTTTTTCGCAGTTTCACATGCCCATCTTCAAACGACGATTCCCAAGCAACTAAAAGAGTCTAACTATCGCAATAACTTTCAGAATCTGCGGAATATATTCTAGTTTCATAATAACATCACCGGAGATTTTGCACGGTGAAACTTTAGGCCCGGGGGGCGTTTTTACGCGGACTTTCGGCAGCCGTCCTCCGCTCTCAAAATTTTTTTCGCAGTTTCACATGCCCATCTTCAAACGACGATTCCCAAGCAACTAAAAGAGTCTAACTATCGCAATAACTTTCAGAATCTGCGGAATATATTCTAGTTTCATAATAACATCACCGGAGATTTTGCACGGTGAAACTTTAGGCCCGGGGGGCGTTTTTACGCGGACTTTCGGCAGCCGTCCTGCGCTCTCAAAATTTTTTTCGCAGTTTCACATGCCCATCTTTAAACGACGATTCCCAAGCAACTAAAAGAGTCTAACTATCGCAATAACTTTCAGAATCTGCGGAATATATTCTAGTTTCATAATAACATCACCGGAGATTTTGCACGGTGAAACTTTAGGCCCGGGGGGCGTTTTTACGCGGACTTTCGGCAGCCGTCCTCCGCTCTCAAAATTTTTTTCGCAGTTTCACATGCCCATCTTCAAACGACGATTCCCAAGCAACTAAAAGAGTCTAACTATCGCAATAACTTTCAGAATCTGCGGAATATATTCTAGTTTCATAATAACATCACCGGAGATTTTGCACGGTGAAACTTTAGGCCCGGGGGGCGTTTTTACGCGGACTTTCGGCAGCCGTCCTGCGCTCTCAAAATTTTTTTCGCAGTTTCACATGCCCATCTTTAAACGACGATTCCCAAGCAACTAAAAGAGTCTAACTATCGCAATAACTTTCAGAATCTGCGGAATATATTCTAGTTTCATAATAACATCACCGGAGATTTTGCACGGTGAAACTTTAGGCCCGGGGGGCGTTTTTACGCGGACTTTCGGCAGCCGTCCTCCGCTCTCAAAATTTTTTTCGCAGTTTCACATGCCCATCTTCAAACGACGATTCCCAAGCAACTAAAAGAGTCTAACTATCGCAATAACTTTCAGAATCTGCGGAATATATTCTAGTTTCATAATAACATCACCGGAGATTTTGCACGGTGAAACTTTAGGCCCGGGGGGCGTTTTTACGCGGACTTTCGGCAGCCGTCCTGCGCTCTCAAAATTTTTTTCGCAGTTTCACATGCCCATCTTTAAACGACGATTCCCAAGCAACTAAAAGAGTCTAACTATCGCAATAACTTTCAGAATCTGCGGAATATATTCTAGTTTCATAATAACATCACCGGAGATTTTGCACGGTGAAACTTTAGGCCCGGGGGGCGTTTTTACGCGGACTTTCGGCAGCCGTCCTCCGCTCTCAAAATTTTTTTCGCAGTTTCACATGCCCATCTTCAAACGACGATTCCCAAGCAACTAAAAGAGTCTAACTATCGCAATAACTTTCAGAATCTGCGGAATATATTCTAGTTTCATAATAACATCACCGGAGATTTTGCACGGTGAAACTTTAGGCCCGGGGGGCGTTTTTACGCGGACTTTCGGCAGCCGTCCTGCGCTCTCAAAATTTTTTTCGCAGTTTCACATGCCCATCTTTAAACGACGATTCCCAAGCAACTAAAAGAGTCTAACTATCGCAATAACTTTCAGAATCTGCGGAATATATTCTAGTTTCATAATAACATCACCGGAGATTTTGCACGGTGAAACTTTAGGCCCGGGGGGCGTTTTTACGCGGACTTTCGGCAGCCGTCCTCCGCTCTCAAAATTTTTTTCGCAGTTTCACATGCCCATCTTTAAACGACGATTCCCAAGCAACTAAAAGAGTCTAACTATCGCAATAACTTTCAGAATCTGCGGAATATATTCTAGTTTCATAATAACATCACCGGAGATTTTGCACGGTGAAACTTTAGGCCCGGGGGGCGTTTTTACGCGGACTTTCGGCAGCCGTCCTCCGCTCTCAAAATTTTTTTCGCAGTTTCACATGCCCATCTTCAAACGACGATTCCCAAGCAACTAAAAGAGTCTAACTATCGCAATAACTTTCAGAATCTGCGGAATATATTCTAGTTTCATAATAACATCACCGGAGATTTTGCACGGTGAAACTTTAGGCCCGGGGGGCGTTTTTACGCGGACTTTCGGCAGCCGTCCTCCGCTCTCAAAATTTTTTTCGCAGTTTCACATGCCCATCTTCAAACGACGATTCCCAAGCAACTAAAAGAGTCTAACTATCGCAATAACTTTCAGAATCTGCGGAATATATTCTAGTTTCATAATAACATCACCGGAGATTTTGCACGGTGAAACTTTAGGCCCGGGGGGCGTTTTTACGCGGACTTTCGGCAGCCGTCCTGCGCTCTCAAAATTTTTTTCGCAGTTTCACATGCCCATCTTTAAACGACGATTCCCAAGCAACTAAAAGAGTCTAACTATCGCAATAACTTTCAGAATCTGCGGAATATATTCTAGTTTCATAATAACATCACCGGAGATTTTGCACGGTGAAACTTTAGGCCCGGGGGGCGTTTTTACGCGGACTTTCGGCAGCCGTCCTCCGCTCTCAAAATTTTTTTCGCAGTTTCACATGCCCATCTTTAAACGACGATTCCCAAGCAACTAAAAGAGTCTAACTATCGCAATAACTTTCAGAATCTGCGGAATATATTCTAGTTTCATAATAACATCACCGGAGATTTTGCACGGTGAAACTTTAGGCCCGGGGGGCGTTTTTACGCGGACTTTCGGCAGCCGTCCTGCGCTCTCAAAATTTTTTTCGCAGTTTCACATGCCCATCTTTAAACGACGATTCCCAAGCAACTAAAAGAGTCTAACTATCGCAATAACTTTCAGAATCTGCGGAATATATTCTAGTTTCATAATAACATCACCGGAGATTTTGCACGGTGAAACTTTAGGCCCGGGGGGCGTTTTTACGCGGACTTTCGGCAGCCGTCCTCCGCTCTCAAAATTTTTTTCGCAGTTTCACATGCCCATCTTTAAACGACGATTCCCAAGCAACTAAAAGAGTCTAACTATCGCAATAACTTTCAGAATCTGCGGAATATATTCTAGTTTCATAATAACATCACCGGAGATTTTGCACGGTGAAACTTTAGGCCCGGGGGGCGTTTTTACGCGGACTTTCGGCAGCCGTCCTCCGCTCTCAAAATTTTTTTCGCAGTTTCACATGCCCATCTTCAAACGACGATTCCCAAGCAACTAAAAGAGTCTAACTATCGCAATAACTTTCAGAATCTGCGGAATATATTCTAGTTTCATAATAACATCACCGGAGATTTTGCACGGTGAAAACTTTAGGCCCGGGGGGCGTTTTTACGCGGACTTTCGGCAGCCGTCCTCCGCTCTCAAAATTTTTTTCGCAGTTTCACATGCCCATCTTTAAACGACGATTCCCAAGCAACTAAAAGAGTCTAACTATCGCAATAACTTTCAGAATCTGCGGAATATATTCTAGTTTCATAATAACATCACCGGAGATTTTGCACGGTGAAACTTTAGGCCCGGGGGGCGTTTTTACGCGGACTTTCGGCAGCCGTCCTCCGCTCTCAAAATTTTTTTCGCAGTTTCACATGCCCATCTTCAAACGACGATTCCCAAGCAACTAAAAGAGTCTAACTATCGCAATAACTTTCAGAATCTGCGGAATATATTCTAGTTTCATAATAACATCACCGGAGATTTTGCACGGTGAAACTTTAGGCCCGGGGGGCGTTTTTACGCGGACTTTCGGCAGCCGTCCTGCGCTCTCAAAATTTTTTTCGCAGTTTCACATGCCCATCTTTAAACGACGATTCCCAAGCAACTAAAAGAGTCTAACTATCGCAATAACTTTCAGAATCTGCGGAATATATTCTAGTTTCATAATAACATCACCGGAGATTTTGCACGGTGAAACTTTAGGCCCGGGGGGCGTTTTTACGCGGACTTTCGGCAGCCGTCCTCCGCTCTCAAAATTTTTTCGCAGTTTCACATGCCCATCTTCAAACGACGATTCCCAAGCAACTAAAAGAGTCTAACTATCGCAATAACTTTCAGAATCTGCGGAATATATTCTAGTTTCATAATAACATCACCGGAGATTTTGCACGGTGAAACTTTAGGCCCGGGGGGCGTTTTTACGCGGACTTTCGGCAGCCGTCCTGCGCTCTCAAAATTTTTTTCGCAGTTTCACATGCCCATCTTTAAACGACGATTCCCAAGCAACTAAAAGAGTCTAACTATCGCAATAACTTTCAGAATCTGCGGAATATATTCTAGTTTCATAATAACATCACCGGAGATTTTGCACGGTGAAACTTTAGGCCCGGGGGGCGTTTTTACGCGGACTTTCGGCAGCCGTCCTCCGCTCTCAAAATTTTTTTCGCAGTTTCACATGCCCATCTTTAAACGACGATTCCCAAGCAACTAAAAGAGTCTAACTATCGCAATAACTTTCAGAATCTGCGGAATATATTCTAGTTTCATAATAACATCACCGGAGATTTTGCACGGTGAAACTTTAGGCCCGGGGGGCGTTTTTACGCGGACTTTCGGCAGCCGTCCTCCGCTCTCAAAATTTTTTTCGCAGTTTCACATGCCCATCTTCAAACGACGATTCCCAAGCAACTAAAAGAGTCTAACTATCGCAATAACTTTCAGAATCTGCGGAATATATTCTAGTTTCATAATAACATCACCGGAGATTTTGCACGGTGAAACTTTAGGCCCGGGGGGCGTTTTTACGCGGACTTTCGGCAGCCGTCCTGCGCTCTCAAAATTTTTTTCGCAGTTTCACATGCCCATCTTTAAACGACGATTCCCAAGCAACTAAAAGAGTCTAACTATCGCAATAACTTTCAGAATCTGCGGAATATATTCTAGTTTCATAATAACATCACCGGAGATTTTGCACGGTGAAACTTTAGGCCCGGGGGGCGTTTTTACGCGGACTTTCGGCAGCCGTCCTCCGCTCTCAAAATTTTTTTCGCAGTTTCACATGCCCATCTTCAAACGACGATTCCCAAGCAACTAAAAGAGTCTAACTATCGCAATAACTTTCAGAATCTGCGGAATATATTCTAGTTTCATAATAACATCACCGGAGATTTTGCACGGTGAAACTATCCCACTGATATCCTACTGATAGGGGCGTTTTTACGCGGACTTTCGGCAGCCGTCCTGCGCTCTCAAAAATTTTTTTCGCAGTTTCACATGCCCATCTATAAACGACGATTCCCAAGCAACTAAAAAGTCTAACTATCGCAATAACTTTCAGAAATCTGCGGAATATATTCTAGTTTCATAATAACATCACCGGAGATTTTGCACGGTGAAACTTTAGGCCCGGGGGGCGTTTTACGCGGACTTTCGGCAGCCGTCCTCCGCTCTCAAAATTTTTTTCGCAGTTTCACATGCCCATCTTCAAACGACGATTCCCAAGCAACTAAAAGGAGTCTAACTATCGCAATAACTTTCAGAATCTGCGGAATATATTCTAGTTTCATAATAACATCACCGGAGATTTTGCACGGTGAAACT
>CAWVNO010001313.1:0-19000 GCA_963930645.1 Salticus scenicus
TCACTGTTTCTACACTTTTCACACTCTTTCACACTATATATATATATATATATGTGTGTGTGTGTGTGTGTGTGTGTGTGTGTGTGTGTGTGTAACGCTTTTTCCCATGTTAAGTTGTGAACACGGTAACTGGAGTAATTTTTATTTAAATTTAACCACCTCGGGATATGTTGTCAGGACAGTAAAAATCTCGGTCGAGTTCGTAGATGGGGCATCCAGCTCAGAGGGTGTGGAAATGGTGTGGGGGGGGGGGTGGAAATTTTCATTTGCCCATAATTTCTTTAATATTGAAAATAGGAAAATACTTTAAATCAGACGAATTACCACCTTAACCTAAATAACAATTTTGGTATTTAAACTTTTTCGACAGCTTCAATTGCTTAAAAGTTGCAAGTTAAAAAGTGATTTTTCATCAATTGTGATGAAGCCGACTTTTTCTGTAGCTTTAATTGCTTAAATTTACAATCTGATGCTTACGTCACGTGCAAACGATAATAAAAGAATCACTGGAAAAAAAAAAAAAAATAAAAACATGGTAACAGTTTTAATTAATCTTTTAAAAATATAAAATTTAAATAATACGCAGAGCCGCCAACCTAATCCGGCAAATTGTTAGTACCACCCCTTTTTTTACACCAGTCATTTCTTAGAGTTTTCTTCTTCTTAATTCATCGCAAATATATTTGAAGAAAATTACTTTAAAAATTAAGTGGTGTAGAAAAAGGGGCGGTACAAACAATTTGCCGGATTAGATTGACAGCTCTGAATACGTTAGTCTTAAGAAAAATATCGTTTGTGGTAAAAAGTTTAGAACGCAAGTTTAAGCAAGAATTGAAAATTTACGATTGAAATTGAGAGTAATGCGTTACAGTTTCTTTGAATTTTTATCTTGTGGAAACAAGACATTGGTATGTAAAGAGATATGCGGTTTTCGCGTGGGAAGAAAATATAATGACGTCAAAGCTGCCAATCTCCATCGCCAAGCTCGCCAAATTTTGTCGTTAAATAACGAATTTCGTCATCAGCTATTAAATTTTCCGCCAAATCACAAATTTCATTGCTAAGTCGCAAGTTTTGTCATCAAAATCTCGCCAAATCATACAAGTTACTAAATTCGTAACAATTAAAATTGAAATTTAGTGTTGCCCAAATGGTCTAATGTTAACTAATGTTAATTTTAATGTTAATATTATAATTGCAAGTTGAAATTCTAATTCCATACAACGTAAAGGAACCTTTGCCTTTAAGCTTGCCGAAAAGGGATTTTTTTTTTTTTTTTTTTTTTTTTTTTAAGGGAAGGGGGACGTCACGAAGGTTTTTTTTTATTACAGTTGTCAAATTAAGAAAATTTGCATACATAACTATTAAAATATAAGTGTTAAATGTATTTTTTATATTTTATTTTTAAGCTGCAAAATACGAATTTTCAATATGTGTATTTTTTCATTTTGCAATTTCAAAATAAAATATTAAAAATTAAAAAAATACTTTTTTAAAAATGGTCCGTCAATTTAACAGTTGGGAATTTTATGAATGTAAAAACAGAATTTAAAAATACGTATTAAATAATAAGTTATTTGAAAAGCAAATTTCCCGATAGAATAACATTGGCTCGGGCTTCCGCCGACGGTAAGTGAAGAGGGCCGTTATCGATACAGAAGCCGCTAGTGCAGATTACATAGTTAAAATGCGGAAAACACTTGATTCCGCGCTTTAACGGATCATTTTAGTTAATCTGTAGATTAGCTAGGTAATCTGCACATTAACGGATTCCGAGCTTTAACGGTAACATATATATTATTAAGTTTTAGAAATTTCTAAAACAGAGTATCTGAATTATATCAGCTCTAAAAGTTTGCGAGCCGAAAAACTTTTTTTTTAAAACTTCTTTTTAATAATAATAATAATAATAAAAGGATAAATACCTTTTTATCCATATTTTTTCTTCATTTTAGGGGAAAATATAGAAATAAATTCACTTTATCTCTTCTTGTTTCTAAAAATTCCTAAGATTTAGTTTTTTAATAAATTTAAAATTTTACGAAGTAGCTTGAAAATAATGCATCAAGTTACCTTATTATTATTATTATATATTTTTCTTTTCCCTTAAATTGAAATTTTTCGTAAATCTTTCATAATTTTTTTTATAGTGTTTAGTTTTAATAAAGTATATCTATATGGATAAAAAAAATTATAAAAGTTTTATGAAAAACTCTCATCACGTTTGAGGTGATAAGTTTATCCCGTTATTATTCTATAATATCATTCTATCAAAGGGAGCGAATAAAAGCAGGCTCATATACTGGCCCACCGGGGAACGAGGCAAATGCCCGGTGCGCCCTTCGCCGAGGAACTTTTTTTTTTTTTTTTTTTTTTTTTTTTTAATGTAAAAATTGATTTTTTTTCCCTAGAACACTGTAAAATTATAATGGTTTTTGTTTAAAATTGAAGGAAATATTTCGGTAGAATTTATTCTCAAAAGCAATCCTGAAACTTCTTTATCTGAATGCCTACATGTACGTATTATAAAGGAAGAATGCGAGTTCTTGAATATGTTCATGTGCGCTCCACTACACTAGGCACACAGAACACTAAGTAAAAGGTGTTTTGTAAGTTCCACTAAAGAGGGCGCCTTGGATTCTCCACTACGCGCGCGTATCCCTGAAGTTGTGCGCGCACGGGACTGCGCTGCCGAAGGCAGTTGGGACCCGGTGCGAGTTTTTACCCGATTAGAAATGATTTTTTTTTTAGGGGCACGAAGGGTCAGGGAAGGAATACGCGCGCGCAGCGATTGTATCCCTTAAGTTGTGCGCGCGTAGCGCGCACGGGACTGCGCTTCGGAAGGCAGTGGGGACCCGGTCCGAATTTTTACCCAATGAGAAATGATTTTTTAAATTATCTTAAGAATAAAATTTTGACTTGAGAAGCAATATGTGCGCGCAGCGCACGTATACCTTCACACGTGCGCCTATACCTTCGCAGCGCGCACGTGTCTGCGCTGCCGGAGGCAGTGGGGACCCGATGGGAGTTTTTACCCGATCCGATTTTTTTTTTTTAGGAGCCACGAAGGGTGAGGGAAGGAATACGCGCGCGCAGCGCGTATATACTTTAAGCTGTGCGCGCGCAGTGCGCACGGGACTGCGCTGCCGAAGGCAGTGGGGACCCAGGCCGACTTTTTACCCAATCACATTTTTTTTTTTTTTTTAATTTCTTTTCTTAACACTAAAAGTTACTGTTAGTGATTCATTAATTTTAGTGATTCATTAGAAAATACTGACCCGCTAGCGGAGGAAGACAGATAGTTATAAATTTTAAAACACGTAGCGTTATTATAAAAATCAACTAAAAACTATTACTAAATACAAATACGAAACATGACGCCTTTTATATTCAGTGAGTACAAATATGTAAAACAAATTTTAACGCATATCGCCCAATAAAATACATCGTAACTTTAGTGATAACACTATATGCGCCCCGCCAGGCATAAAAGGCAATTTTTAAGAATTTTATTTGTAGCCTCCTTATAAAAATAAACTAAAAAACTATTTTTGGAAAAAAAATACAAAACAGAGCGCCTTTTACATTTACGGGATGGTACGTGTATTTATTTGATCACTAAAATTATTTATATAAATGAAATAAAATCAATAAATAAAAACTGTGCCCCTATATCAGTGACGTAGAAATAACATCATATGCGACCCATCTGGCATAAAAGGAGCCCTCTTTTTAATGTTTTTATAAACAACAAAAATTGCTTACAAACAAATATTAAATACTCATGAAATACTAAACAACACGCCTTTTAACCTTAGTGAGGTGCACATATTCTTAAATTTTATCAAAACATGGCTAAAAAAAAAAAAAAAAAAAAAAAAAAAAAAAAACATGTTCTGGCAATATCAAGAATAACAAATAATACAGAAAACAGGGTATCTTGAACGTTCCACAAAACAGGGCGACTTGCATGTTTAGCGAAACACATACGTGTGCCTCTCTAATCAAAATGTATGTAAAAATAAATAAAAATATAGCGTCTTTATAAAAACTAGTATCGCCCAGTGGTAGAAACTCGACCATTTTCTTTGCAAAGCGAGGCAAAGCAAAGTTATTGCCTTGTCCTAACCGGAATGCAATTCCAACACAGCTGCGGCAATTGTTTGCCGATATTCACTCTAACTGAATCAGCAGAGTTTTACTTAATATAACTATTTCTCTCTGTAGATGTTAGCCTTTCCTGAAATGAGAGAAAATCGCAACGTGAAAACGTGTTGTGTGATACAGCCCAGAAGCTAATAGGTACCATGTCAAACCAAGGCCCAACCAAGTATCAAATTCTGTTAAATTAATTCGATTGGTTCATAAAGTACAGTGTTTTGAAAAAAAAAAAAAAGATATTTTTCAAAAATGGTCGAATTGAGTTCGGGAAATTTCAAAACGTGTAACTTTATTGAAAACCGAAAATCCAAAACTTTTTTTTATCTTATATTTTCTAGTTATATATGCAGAGGAAAGAATAATAAATCCACTTTTTAAAAAATAAAAATAAGTAGTCAATTTCACTTAATTAAAATGCAAGGAAATCTCAAAACGTGTAAATTCATCGAAAATTCGAAAACCGGAAATCAAAAGTTTTTATGTATCTTCTACTTGCTTCTTCTACCCACAAAAGCTAGCCATAAAGACACTTTTTTAAAAAATAAGTAGCCAATTTCAGTTAATTGAAACGTAAAGAAAGCTCAAAACATGTAAATTCAGCAAAAAATGGAAATCGGATTTTTTTTCGTATCGTCTACTTATACATGCAGCAGTTAGTAACAAATCCATTTTCCTTTTATTTAGTATATTAGTTGAATATTTATTGTTTAAATATCTCCCTTTGAAATGAAATGTTTATGTTTACATTCGCAACTGGAAGTTTGCCATTTTTTTTTCTGGAGTTTTGTGATTTTAAATTAAAATTTTATCAATTTTACAGAAAAAATAACTCAATCAAACACATGTAGACAGTAACTTATATATAACTAAACCCAAATATCGGAATTAAAATCGGCAGATAATTTCCGTTATTTTTTAATAATTTTTTACAAAAAATCCAATGGACAATTAACATAGATAATCCTTTTCATGGCTCCATGGACAGACAGTGACGTCATCACTTCGCTTGCGTATAGTGATGCTACATTATACAAATTACTGTGTCTATGGTTTCATTTGAGCTTTATGAAATTGCCAGATTTAACAACTTTCTACTTTTAGGTATTTTTTAATGTAAAGGAATACGTGTATAAAAGGGAAAAATGGGGGCAAATGCATAAAAAATAAATGTATTTTTAAATACCTTCTTGACATCGTAAGAAAATAATATTTGTATTCGCACCTTCCGGCTCACCATACCTTTCGAATGATACCATTCTCAACCCTCTACTCCCATAATTAATATGTTAAAAAGGGACAACAAATTTTATGCTTGCCTATTAATATATAGATAAGCTGAAAACTAATACTAAATACTAAAAAAAAAAAAAAGCTCCCTGTAAATAATATAGTAAAGTCGAAATGACACCATATGCGCTCCTCTAGATAAAAAAGTGTCCTGTTTTAAGGCACCCTGTCCTGTTTTAAACGGGACACCTTTTAGCCGTAGTGAGGTGCACTTGGCCTACATATATATTTTAAACACTTCAAATATGGAAAAGAAATTTTAAGTACTCAATTAAATATATCGTAACTTTAGCGATAACACTATATGTGCCCCGCTAGGCATAAAAGGCGCCCTGTTTTCAACAGTTTTATATGTAGCCTCTTATAAAAATAAACTGAAAAACTGTTTTTTAAATAAATACAAAACAGGGCGCCTTTTATATTCAGTGAGTACGCATATATAATTTAAACATTACAAATATGTAAAAAAAAAAAAAAAAAAAAAAAAAATTAGTGCTTAATATAAAGTATATCGTAACGTTAGTAATAACATTACATGCGTCCCGCTAGGCATAAAAGGCACCCTGTTTTCAACAATTTTATATGTAGCCTCCTTATAAAAATAAACTAAAAAACTACTTTTGAAAAAATAAATAAATAAATACAAAATACAAAACAGGGCGCCTTTTACAACTACCGGAAGGTACATGTATTTATTTCTCCACTAAAATTATTTATATAAATGAAATAAAATCAATAAATAAAAACTGCGCCCCTATCATGTAGAATTAACACCATATGCGCCTGATCAGGCATAAAAGGAGCCCTCTTTTTAATGTTTTTATAAACGACAAAAATTGCTTACAAACTAATATTAAATGCTCATGAAATACTAACCAGCCACCAGCCAGCCTTAGTGAGGTGCACATATTCTTAAATTCTCTCTAAAAATGGATGAAAAAACATGTATCCCTATCCCCCTCAAACCCTATCAGGAATAACAATTAATATATAATGCTTAACCCTTTAACGTTCACTACTTAATTTATTTAAAAAATTACTAAACTAATTTTAAAAATGGCTTTTGGACACGTAGCTGATCATAAATATTTAAAAAAAAAAAAAAAAAAAAAATCGAATTGTTCCTTTTTGAGAAATTTTTGGTTTTAAACATCTATAAGTTAACCTTATTAAATTCAAATAATATTTAATTTAATAAATAAAACACTTTGTAAGTAAGCATTATCGACTACAAAAACTCGTAAAAGTTGTGTCGGGTGAAAATAATAGTCCAGCTTTTCATTAAATGAAAAAACGAGACATTAGTGCATCATCAAACCAGCAATTCGCACTCGCGCACACAAAGAAACTTCAAGTCACTTATACAATTAGCTTCTAGTGAAGCATTATTTGTTAAATTTTGGAATAGTGCTGATATCTACAGACAGAAAAGGAACAAAAGTTTAAAACCTGATTAAAACGGATCCCGGAAAAATGGGTAAGGGAAAAATCGGTAACGGAAAAATGGATAAGCGGAAAAAAGGGTAATGGAAAAATGGGTAAACGGAAAAAAGGGTAACGGAAAAAAGGGTAAGCGGAAAAATGGGTAACGGAAGAATGGGTAATTTGCGAATTGCTACTTGCGAATCATATACTGAAATTGCCCCAAATTATGCCATAGAGTTAAATTATGTTTCGAAGACATTTCATCTTTGTTACTGATTATTTATTTCACCGTCAGTTAAAAATTTATTCTTTTAAGAGGGCTGAATATAAAAAAATCTTTCACATGATACTTTTTAGTAAAAAAAAAAAAAAAAAAAAATTAAATTAAGCTTTTATTTATTACTTTATTCACGTATTTACTATTTCTGAAATTTTAATTATTTTTTGAAAGAAATCATAATGTTAAAATAATAATTATGATAATAATTGAAAAGATATTATTATATCGTTCAGTTAAATTTAAATGCTGACTAGCTAGTTTCTTGTTATTTCATTAATAGATTTTGCCTAAAAGTGTGAAATTTTTAAATTTTATACTTATTCACAAAAGGAAATTCATTTTTTTTTCTTTAAGTAAATAAAGCCTAAAATGAATGACTAGAATATGGATCTCGGAAAAAAGGGCACTTTTCCAGTTCGCAAATCGCAAAATAATAAATATCAAGTAATGAATTTCAAAAATGACTTTCAAATTACATTTTTTGAAAGTTCAATTGGTTTGGTACAACATTCGTTTAGTATGTAGTACCTGGGGGAAGAGTGGGAGGGGACAAGCAGCAGATTGAAAAAAAAACAACAATTGTTTCTATATCAACTCTTACCGCTAGACATACTTGTGGGAGGGGAGGGTTAAAGGAAGGGGGGGGGGCTGGCAGAGAAAAATAAAATGATGTTTTATATCACAATTTTACCGACTTTAATGACATATTTTATAACAATCACTTACTTTTTATGAAGATCACAGTGAGTGTACTGTATACCTGATGGGTCAAGGGGGAGCAGATGGAAATGAAATATATTCTTTTTTAAATTACCCTATTATTGATTAAAAAATTTTGTGTTTAATTATGTATAATTTATGAAAAAATTATAGTAAGTGTCAGACAAACTTAGTGTGTGGGGCGGGAGGGGGGGGGGGGGAGAGAAATAAAGTGATTCTCTATATCACCATTTTATCTATTTTAATGATATATTCTATTACTACCACGTGATTTTTATGTAGATTACAATGAGTGTATTATATACCTGAGGGGGGACGATGGAAATAAAATATATTCTTTTTTAAACTACACTATTATCGATTTAAACAAAAACTTTGTATAATAACGTACAATTTGTGAAACAAAATCACAGTAAGTGTCAGACGTACTTGAGGGGGGGGGGGTAAAGAGAGGGGAACAAAGGAAAATAAAATATTTTTTTATATCACCATTTTACCGATTTTAATGACATATTCTATAACTGTCACTTACTTTTTATGAAGATCACAATGAGTGGGGGGAACAAGGGGGCGAAGATAGAAGTAAAATATTTATTCTTTAAACTACCACATTGTCAATTTAAAAAGAACGTTTGTATCTATGCAACTTTCTGCTAATAAAAAATTACAGTGAGTGTACACATATCTGGATGATTTGCTAAGAGGGGGGGGGGGGCAGAGCGAAGAAAATTTTTGTTTTTGCATCACCATGCTACCTACTTATATGAAACTTTATAGAAGTACCACTTTTATTTTATTAAAATTATAGTGAAAGTTACCTATAGTTGATAAGGTGGGTGAGGGGTTGGGAGGAGGGGGGGGGGGGGGGGTAGGACAGATGGAAAACAAAATATTCTTTTTAAACAAAACTTACTATAGCTTGTTTATTGTTTTATTTACATTTTGTGTAAGTATCAATTACTATTAATGAAAAATTACAGTGAGGTATGCAAAAATTCAATGAATGATTTAAATCTGTAAAAAAGTTACTCAAAAATGAATTTTCTTCTTTTAATCTGTCTCTTTTGTCCTCTCCCCATGTAGGAAAAAAAAAAAAAAAAAAAAAAAAGTACACTTTCGTTGATGTTTAGCATCAGTTTTACAATGAGAAATTAGGAATAACGCCCTTTTTTCCGCAATCCAAATATCCAATACATTGTTAATATCATGACATTAATTAAAAGTTAATATCAAACATTGGTAAAAGATTATTCTAAAACAGAATTTTTTTCTTTCATCTGTTCCCCCCTCCCCTCGTAGAAACAAAAAAAAATTGCTATCGTCCATCTTTAGCAAATATTTTACAAGTAACAATTAAGAAAAGTGCCTTTTTTCTTTTTCCGGATTGCGGAAAAAAAGGGCACTTTTCTTAATTTCTCCTTGTAAAACTGATGCTAAACATCAACGATAGTGTAATTTTTTTATTTCTACATTGGGGGAGGACAAAAGAGACAGATTAAAAGAAGAAAATTAATTTTTAAATAACTTTTTTACAAATTTAAATGATACATTAAATTTTTGCTTACCTCATTGTAATTTTTCATTAATAGTAACTGATATTTACACAAATGCAAACAAAACAATAAAACAAACGACAATAAATTTTTCATCTCCCCCCCTCCCTTTTCAACTACAGGTAACTTTCACTATGATTTTAATAAAATGTAAGTGATAGTCGTACAAAGTTTATAAATAAGTAGCATAGTGATATAAAAACAAAAGTTTTCGTCACTCTCCCCCCCCCCCCCTTTAAGAAATCATCCAGATATGTGTACACTCACTGTAATTTTACATAAGCAGAAATTTGCAGATATATAAACTTTTTTTTTTAATCGACAATGTGGTAATTTAAAAAATAATACATTTTAATTCTATCTGCGCCTCCCCCCCCCCCCAGATATATAATACACTCATTGTGATATTCATAGAAAGTAAGTGATAGTTATAGAATTATTACTTTCTTCTATCTTCAATAGAAGAAAGTATTGGATTCGTAAAAATTTTCGATTTCGGGTTTTTGATGGATTTACACGTTTTGAGAGCTGTAGAACACGATTTTACCATTTTTAGAAAATGTCTGTCTGTCTGTCTGTGTGTGTGACAAAATTTTGTGGCAACTGTATTTCTGGAACTACTGCACAGAATTTCATACAAATTGGTATGTAGTTGCACCTTGACATAAATTAGTGCCTATCAACTTTTGGTAAAAATCGTCTTACAGGTTGCGTTGCCATCCCTCTTTTTCTAAATTTTTAACAGGGTGATATAGGGCAAAAATTTTCAAGATGGGTATCTTTCGAAAGGTCGCGTCAGTACCTTTAAAACGAATGGCTGAACTATAAATCTGTGATAATTTAAAACAAAGTTATCGATTTTTTTTTTTTTACTTTTTACGAAAAAAAACTTAAAAAAAAAAAAAAAAAAAAGATTTTTTTTCTTTTTCTCTCCCCTTAATTTTATCAAACTCCCACGGTTTCCGTGTTTTGACAAACTTTAACAAATTTTCACATTTTACCCAAAATTTTGTCAAAGTCCCACTTTTTTTTTTATCTCTCCCCTTAATTCTATCAAACTCCCACGGTTTCCGTGTTCTGACAAACTTAAACGAATTTTTGCGTTTTCCCCCCAATTTGGTCAAAGTCCCACGTTTCCATGTTTTGACAAACTCAGAATAATTTTCACATTTTACCCAAAATTTTGTCAAAGTCCCACTTTTTTTTTTTTTTTTTTTTTTTAATTATTGTTTCTGAGTGAATTTGTATAGGAAAATATAGAAGAAAGTCTCGTGGTGGCCACAACATACTAGTTTTATTTTCCTCCCCCCCCCTCTTTAACTCCCCTCAAGTATGTCTGACATTAACTGTGATTTTTTTTACAAATAATTCGTTATTATACAAAGTTTTTGTTTAAATCGATAATAGGGTAGTTTAAGGAAGAATAATTTTTATTTCCATCGCCCCCCCCCAGGTATGTAATTCACTCATTGTAATCATCATAAAAATTAAGCGGTAGCTATAGAATATATCATTAAAATCGCTAAAATGGTGATATAAAAAATCATTTTATTCTTCTTTTTGCCACACCACACCCCACCCGAAAGTATGTTTGACACTTTCTCTAATTTTTTCATAAATTAAACGTGATTATACAAAAAAAAAAAAAAAATTAAATCTATAATAGGGTAGTTTAAAGAAGAATATATTTCATTTCCATTTGCCCCCCTTGCCCCCCAAGTATATAATATACTCACTGTGATCTTCATAAAAAGTAAGTAATAGTTATAAAATATATCAGTAAAATCAGTAAAATGGTGATATAAAAAATCATTTTATTTTTTCTGCCCCCCCCCCCCTTCAAGTATGGCTGATACTTACTGCAGTTTTTTTCACAAATTGTACGGGATTATACAAAGTTTCATTTAAATCGGTAAGAGTTGATATAAAAACAATTTTTTTTTTCAATCTGCTGCTAGTCTCCTCCCCCTCTTCCCCCAGGTACTACATACTAAACGAATGTTGTACCAAACCAATTGAACTTTCAAAAAATGTAATTTGAAAGTCATTTTTGAAATTCATTACTTGATATTTATTATTTTGCGATTTGCGAACTGGAAAAGTGCCCTTTTTTCCGAGATCCATATTCTAGTCATTCATTTTAGGCTTTATTTACTTAAAGAAAAAAAAAATGAATTTCCTTTTGTGAATAAGTATAAAATTTAAAAATTTCACACTTTTAGGTAAAATCTATTAATGAAATAACAAGAAACTAGCTAGTCAGCATTTAAATATAATTGAAAGATATATTATAATAATATGGATAATAAGATAATTTTGTATAAAATTATTTTTCAACTTGTGATTGCTGATTAAAAAAAAAAAAAAAAAAAAAAAGAGAGAAAATAATAATAATAATCATAAAATATATAAAATCGCAGTATTTATTTGCTTGTTTATTTACTTGTAATTTCTTAAGAAACATAAATAAAAGAAGTAATATAGCCCTTTTGAAAAATTACCAACCATGTCTAATATTTCAAAAAGTAAAAAGTTACATTCCAGACACTCCCAGCAATTTACAATACAACTACAGGTATTCCTTCCCTTGTACCTTGACCAATTTCCTCGAAACCTGAAATGTCGAATAAACCCCTTGTATTTCTTAAAACAGGATTTTGCAGATTTAGGCTAGAGGGGAGAGTAACTCAATGACATTCCGAAGCATGATAAAAACTAGAGAATGCTTCTAAGAAAAGGAATTTCAGTCAAACGCCTTCTCAAACAAAGCTTTTCTATTTATCTCTTCCCGAAAAATAAAAGTATTCTCCAACTGCTCCCTTTCCAACATTTTCTTTCATTTCTTTTTATTTTCCTCTTTTTTTTTTTTTTTTTTTCAATTATTATTAAAATTATTATTTTAACATTATGATTTCTTTTAAAAAATAATTAAAATCTCTTAAATATTAAATACGTGAATAAAGTAATAAATGAAAGCTTAATTTAATTATTATTATTTTTTTTAATCCAAAAGGATTTTGTGAAAGATTTTTTATATTCAGCCCTCTTAAAAGAATAAATTTTTAACTGACGGTGAAATAAATAATCAGTAACAAAGATGAAATGTCTTCGAAACATAATTTAACTCTATGGCATAATTTGGGGGCAATTTCAGTATATGATTCGCAAGTAGCAATTCGCAAATTACCCATTCTTCCTTTACCCATTTTTCCATTACCCTTTTTTCCGTTACCCTTTTTTCCGCTTACCCATTTTTCCATCACCCTTTTTTCCGATTACCCATCTTTCCGTTACCCATTTTTCCCTTACCCATTTTTCCGCCTCCCGATTAAAACAAGGGGGAGAAGTTAAAAAAGCTGCTGCATAAAAATTCTTAAATTATGCCAAATGTTTGGTTTCGCTGCAAAACCAATGATCGTTAAAGGGTTAACAGGGTATCTTGCATGTTCCACTAAACAGGGCGATTTGCATGTTTAGTGAAACACATACGGTACATCTCTAATAAAGATGCATGTAAAATTTTTAAAAATATAGCGTCTTTATAAAAATAAACTGAAAATTAATACTGAATACAATATAAAAAAAAGTGCCTTTTATATCATTTTTTTTTTTTTTTTCCGTGAATGTAAATTCCATCTTTGAACGAACTGTACTTCGCCTTATCTTTCAAAGTAAACAAAACAAGTACATAAAAAAGTCTTTCCTTTCTAGAAATTATTCTTAGTTACATCTCGATGTACAGCTGGGGCTGAGACAAAGCATATCTAACCTACCGATTAGTATACGCTTTGGGACTTTGGGCTGAGAGGATGACAATGAAGGTTATCAGTAATTTTCGAGGTGGGTACAGTTGAGGCTTTTTCAACAGTAGGGGGATTAATGTGAGCGCAGTTGATGTGTTCCCCTTTTTGTCACCTAAATGATTATAGTTATAGTACACTTACATACGAAGTCTTTTTCAACAACTATTATGGTGATAGATATTATTTGTTCCCACACGTTTACGCATTTCAAAGAAATCCGGAACAGAAATGCTAATAATCTTTTTTCTACTACTGGGAAAACACGTGCTTCATTTTTTTTTTTTTTTTTTTTTTTTAACAAATAGCTGAAGATGGGGGAGGGACATTCACTGTGAAACCTGCACATCTTTATATAATGTAACGTGAAAAAGTGAAGGTGGCATTATCTGAATGGTATCAGCCAAGCCATACGAAATACAAGAATTTTCATTTTGGGAAAAATAATCTAAGGTATGATTATTCATTATTATTTTTATAATTTTATTATTATTTGTTGAAGTACAGGAATGAGGAGAGATGGAGATTATATATTTGAACTCTTCCAAAATTGTGATAATTATTTTTTTTTCACACTTGTAGTCCTGTAGATTGGAATTATATGCTCCCTACATTAACTTTTTATGAAGCTTTAATAAAAACTTGACATATGCTTTGAAACAAAATAAAATATATATTTCGCTTATACTCTACAGCTTATATGATATGTTGATTGTCTGTACATTTGTTAACATTTTTTTCTTTTTAATTTGGGCAACTGATCTGATACAATTTGCTGTTCTAGATCGTGGCCTACTTGAACTTGCGTTACTGGCATATCGGGCGCTTAGTTTGTGCCGTGTTCGTTTATTTTTTATTTATTTTTTTCCCCTCTCTCATTTTTTAAAATTATAATATGGTCGTATCTATATCTCATATCATTATCAAGTTTATCTTTCATACAAATGCCATTATATAATTCTTTGATGCATTTAGCCTATTAATTTATTTTCTTTTAAGTTAGACTCACAACACTCCTGTATACTTCTGAATCATAATTTCTTTATTATAATGAAATAAATAATATAAAACACATTCTAATAATTTCTTATGACATTCTGTTGTTTACAATAATCTGCGAGCAATATTTGTTGCTTGTGAAATAGCTTACGTGAAAAATGCTTAATTTTTTTCTTAATTTTTCTGTGACTTCATTCTCCCTTTCCTTGCGGCCTACCAGTGATTTTGCACTCAAAGCTGGTAGGTGTGAGGTGCCAGGTTCGATCCCAGGTTGCGCTTGTCGGTCTAGTCTTTCGAATTTTCCGTGGTTTTCACCAAAAATTGCTTATATATGTATTTCACCCTTAGAAAGACCCCCAATGGAGGACACTCTCCCTCAGGCCTAGGATCCTAGTGTAGTCAATCGGCTTTAATTCCAACAAACCTTTCTTTGCTCATTGTCCATTTTTGGAATAGATTTAAAACCACAATTTCTATAGATACAGTTATCGAAACAACGTTATTTATGGTTTTTACTCTAAAAAATTATGACGCAATTTTAAAATTATGGGTTTTGTTATATAAAAAATGTATCACTGTAAACTTAATTGTGAGAGCTGGAGTAATGTGGTTAATTTCATGCTCGAGCGCATATTTTAACATATTCAAATTCAAGCGGACATGGCATTTTTCTTTAATGGGATGTTAGCTAGAGGGGTCGTGTACAGTGTTCTCTTCTCACAAAGGAAAGTTTATGTTTTTTATGTATCAGAAATTTTATGTAGTGATTTTTCAATACGATATATTCCATTGGTGAAGCGTTAAAAAGAAAAGAAAGCTGTCTAAGGTGGAAAAGGAATATATTAAAAGCCTTTGAGAACTCTGGTCGCGTATGAAGAAAATTTTTTGTAATCACCTTGGTATTGGTGCAAGATTGATTGGACTTGGATCCCAGTTCTCCGTGGAATGCCTTCCATTAGGAGTCTTCTTTTTAAGGAGTCTTAGCTCCTATTCCCATATTTACACAAGTTTCGGAGAAAATTATGCAAAACTTCGTATGATTAGGTCAAGCGTTTAGACTTGAGATCGAAACTGACACTACTTATACCAATTTAGAGAGCAGAACTTCTCGGCCACTACATATAATAACCTTGAATAATGTTTAGTAGTAAACTGGCGCCCTTGTTATCTAGATTGTTGGCGCCCTTTTTATTCAAATTGCCAGCGCCTTTCTTGTCATGCCAGTACGACCCTGAATAAAAGTTAACAGGTAACACATTTAAAAATGTTTTGAGAGAAAAGATTTAAAGATATAGGAACTGTTTGGGTGAGAACTTGATTACCATAAAAACTTTCAATCTTTTAATGTAAAGAGACTGTTCCTTTATTCTTCTATAAGAATTTCGATAAAAGAAAAGAGCAACATAAAATAAAATATTTTATTCCATTCGGATATAATTACCTTAAACCTTTACTTGACTTTAAAAAATATTTTATTCCAATCGGATCTAAGACCTTGCCTCTTTATTTTACCTTTAAATAAATGTTTTATCAGAAACTCTCAGAATGTTTTGGGAAAGTGGGAAATGTCTATTCCTTTATTACTCTATAAAATCATTATATCAACCCACGTATAAAAATCAGTTCAAAAAACCCTTAACGGGTTAAAAGTTTGTGACGCCGCTACTTTATGGCTGTAAGAATTTGAAATATGAGTCTTAAAAATAATGATATCAAATTTTAAGTGACGCTTTGCAATTAGTTAAAATATACATAGATTTTCTTATTTGATCATTTACTTTCTACTTTTATTTATATTTATAATGCAAACGTAATATTTTTAGCTTCAAGATCAGACAGATATATAAAATACACTCACTGATGCTTTTTCATTCACATTTCAAATTCAAAATAACAGTTTTAAAAGGAATGATATAAAAATTCCAGTGGCGCCTCGGTGTTATTTTAAAAGATTTGTTTTTAGATTTCATTAAAATTACTTTTTTTTTGGTCTAATATAGTCTATTATTCATTGAAACAGTGCTTTTAAATTTCAAATATACTGCCAAATAATTATACTTTCACTGAGTTTGCATTATAAATTAATATTATTTGTTTCAATAAATTGATTTATCTTTTCCCTCACGCTATCCAACTAAGTGAAAATTTGCGCAAAGAGGTAGTGGACGTAAAGAAAACATTTACACAGATTTTACTTGCAGTTTTTGATAGCGTGACGTTGTATTTTAACTAATTGCAAAGCGTTACTTAAAACTTGATATCATTATTTTTAAGGCTCATATTTCAAATTCTTATTGCCATAAAATAGCGGCGTCACAAACTTTTAACCCGTTAAGGGTTTTTTGTACTGATATCATTACTTTTTAGGGGTTATTGATCAAAAAATTAAAACAAGTCCTTCTGGCTCCTAGGAAGGGACCTTTTTTTTTTTTTTTTACTTTCTTCTATATGTAATATAGAGAAAGTATTGGATTCTCGAAAATTTTCGACCTCCGTTTTTTGACGGATCTACACGTTTTGGGGTGTCTTGAACATGAATTGATAGTTTTTAAAAAATGTCTGTCAGTGTGTGTGTGTCTGGGGTTTCTTGTTTTCACCGTATCTCACGAACCAATGAATGAAATTCAACCAAACTTGGTATATAGTTGGACCCTGGCGGGGCATTGTGCTGATTAGATTTGGGGATCAATAGCCCAGCAGGTGGCGCTGTGATCGCATTTTATGTAAATTTTTAACATGGCAGTATAGGACAAAATTTCGTATTTTTCACCGTATCTCACGAACCAATGAATGAAATTTAACCAAACTTGGTATATAGTTGGAACCTGACGGCGCATGGTGCTGATTAGATTTGGGGATTAATCGTCCAGCAGGTGGCGCTGTAATCGCAAAATTTCGTATTTTTCACCGTATCTCAGGAACCAATAAATGAAATTGAACCAAACTTGGTATATAGTTGGACCCTGACATGGAATGGTGCTGATTAGATTTTGGGATCAATCGCCCAGCAGATTACGCTGTGATCGCATTTTATGTAAATTTTTAACATGGCAGTATAGGACAAAATTTCGTATAAATGTGCATAATAAGAGTTATTTTAAACTTGTGATTGTAAAATTAATGGGGTAAATTTTGAAGATGGGTGTCTTTCGAAAGATCTCGTCAATACCTTTAAAATGAATGGTTGAACAAAAAATCTGTGATAATTTAAAACAAAGTTAACAATTTATTTTACTTTTAACAAAAAAAAAAAAAAAAAAAAAAAACTTAGGAAAAAAAATCGTAATTTTTTTTGTTTTTTTTAATATTGTTACTGATTGTTTAATATTGTTATTGAATGAATTTATACAGGAAAATATAGAAGAAAATCTTGTGGTGGCAACACACTAGTTTTTTTTCACACAACACACTAGTTTTTTTTTCAAAATGGCAGCAAAAATTTATTAATGGACTTGGTGGATTTATTAATGAAGGCTATGTTTATATGGAGTTTTAAGCAAATCAGTTCATAGAATCTTTCTAATGTAAATTTGAAATTTTCAGTGGACTGGCACAGGGAAACAAGAGAGTATATTACGTTGGCAAATGAACATAACAAATACATTTCTGAGATAAATCTACACTTCAAATTTAGTTTGAATTAATTCAGCATTTCAGTCGTTATCATGCTGACAAATTTTGAAGTAGCCTGTCACTTGGAAACAAAATGGAGAATCTAGAAAAAAATATTGAGTGGGATTCTCAAACTCTTAAAAAACAACAACAACAACAATAATAATAATAAGTAGCAAATTTCAAATTTAAGTTAGAATTACGAAATTTCCTTTTTGCAAGTTTCTTTTTAGAGAATCACAAATGCAAATTAAACAATTAAAAAAAATGAAAATGGAAATTTATTTATATATTTTCTTTCCCCTTTTGAGGCTAAGTATAGTGCTGAGATACACTCAGCCATTCTCAAATTTCTTTAGAAAAATTCAAAGATTTGGAATTTCTGGCATTATAATAACAGCGCGGTTGAACAGAGCGGTGTGTTCTTTGAAGTTGAGTAAAGGAACATTGCAGAAGGCACATTTTCCTGATAAAAGGAATTGTCACACACGGTTTCACATGAAAGTTAAAGGATGATGTTTCACCTATATGCATTTTGGGTGGACAAGAAATTATTATTGTAAGGAAAAAAATATTTTTTTATGTAGGAAACGAAAACATTTTAAGGCCAGGTGCTTAATACATTTTAAAAGATTCGAAAACTGGGAAGAATATAGAAAGGACTGTCTATTCAGGTGTAGGATAGTAAAAGTCAAAATCATAACAAGAAATAAAGGCAGTGAGTATAAATTTATAGCACAAGGAATATTTTCAGATAGAATACGTTCAAAAAGTGAAACGATAAAAGTCAAAAATTCGGAAAGGGTTTCTATAAGAGGAAAGGAAAAATTTATGTTACATAGGAGATGTTGAAAAGAACGCCGACAATTCAGACTGCGCGTAAAGTGTTTGAATAGGCTGGGGCCAGAATAATGCCAGGGGTTACAATTGAAAACATGAAAGTGCTATGCATTCGGGTTTACAAAGGATAGGAAAATGAAAACAGATCGGGAAACGCGAAAAGCGCGCGAAAAAACAGCTGAGAAAATATTTTAAGGAGGCGAGGAATGGCCAATGACGGAAATTTTATTCAATTCCTAAAATCCAATAATATTAAGGTTAGCGACGAGCTAATCCGAGATTGGAGATGGAAAAGTGGGGAAATATTGGAAGAAGAGAGATGG
>CAWVNO010001314.1:0-32224 GCA_963930645.1 Salticus scenicus
GAATGTGCAAAAGATATTCTAGTTTCATAACAGACCAGCAGGGACCTGCCAAAGTTAAACCATTTGGCCAGGAGAGCCCTTTTATGCAGACTTTTGCCAGATTTCGATACCCAAAATTTTTGCGATTTTCACAGAATTTTTTTCAAAAGCCGATTCCAAAGCAACTAATAGAGCTTTGCGATCGCAATCACTTCGACCATCTGCCCCACGAAGTCTACTTTCATGATAAAGCACGAGGAACCTGCCAAAGTTAAACCATTTGGCCAGGAGAGCCCTTTTTTGAAGGCATGTGCTCGATTTCGTCGCCAAATTTTTTTGTCGAATTTTACGCCCTCTCATTTTTAAAAGTCGATTCCACAGCAGCTAATAGAGCTTTGCGATCGCAATCACTTCCAGAATGTGCAAAAGATATTCTAGTTTCATAACAGACCAGCAGGGACCTGCCAAAGTTAAACCATTTGGCCAGGAGAGCCCTTTTATGCAGACTTTTGCCAGATTTCGATACCCAAAATTTTTGCGATTTTCACAGAATTTTTTTCAAAAGCCGATTCCAAAGCAACTAATAGAGCTTTGCGATCGCAATCACTTCCAGAATCTGCCCCACGAAGTCTACTTTCATGATAAAGCACGAGGAACCTGCCAAAGTTAAACCATTTGGCCAGGAGAGCCCTTTTTTGAAGGCATGTGCTCGATTTCGTCGCCAAATTTTTTTGTCGAATTTTACGCCCTCTCATTTTTAAAAGTCGATTCCACAGCAGCTAATAGAGCTTTGCGATCGCAATCACTTCCAGAATGTGCAAAAGATATTCTAGTTTCATAACAGACCAGCAGGGACCTGCCAAAGTTAAACCATTTGGCCAGGAGAGCCCTTTTATGCAGACTTTTGCCAGATTTCGATACCCAAAATTTTTGCGATTTTCACAGAATTTTTTTCAAAAGCCGATTCCAAAGCAACTAATAGAGCTTTGCGATCGCAATCACTTCCAGAATCTGCCCCACGAAGTCTACTTTCATGATAAAGCACGAGGAACCTGCCAAAGTTAAACCATTTGGCCAGGAGAGCCCTTTTTTGAAGGCATGTGCTCGATTTCGTCGCCAAATTTTTTTGTCGAATTTTACGCCCTCTCATTTTTAAAAGTCGATTCCACAGCAGCTAATAGAGCTTTGCGATCGCAATCACTTCCAGAATGTGCAAAAGATATTCTAGTTTCATAACAGACCAGCAGGGACCTGCCAAAGTTAAACCATTTGGCCAGGAGAGCCCTTTTATGCAGACTTTTGCCAGATTTCGATACCCAAAATTTTTGCGATTTTCACAGAATTTTTTTCAAAAGCCGATTCCAAAGCAACTAATAGAGCTTTGCGATCGCAATCACTTCCAGAATCTGCCCCACGAAGTCTACTTTCATGATAAAGCACGAGGAACCTGCCAAAGTTAAACCATTTGGCCAGGAGAGCCCTTTTTTGAAGGCATGTGCTCGATTTCGTCGCCAAATTTTTTTGTCGAATTTTACGCCCTCTCATTTTTAAAAGTCGATTCCACAGCAGCTAATAGAGCTTTGCGATCGCAATCACTTCCAGAATGTGCAAAAGATATTCTAGTTTCATAACAGACCAGCAGGGACCTGCCAAAGTTAAACCATTTGGCCAGGAGAGCCCTTTTATGCAGACTTTTGCCAGATTTCGATACCCAAAATTTTTGCGATTTTCACAGAATTTTTTTCAAAAGCCGATTCCAAAGCAACTAATAGAGCTTTGCGATCGCAATCACTTCCAGAATCTGCCCCACGAAGTCTACTTTCATGATAAAGCACGAGGAACCTGCCAAAGTTAAACCATTTGGCCAGGAGAGCCCTTTTTTGAAGGCATGTGCTCGATTTCGTCGCCAAATTTTTTTGTCGAATTTTACGCCCTCTCATTTTTAAAAGTCGATTCCACAGCAGCTAATAGAGCTTTGCGATCGCAATCACTTCCAGAATGTGCAAAAGATATTCTAGTTTCATAACAGACCAGCAGGGACCTGCCAAAGTTAAACCATTTGGCCAGGAGAGCCCTTTTATGCAGACTTTTGCCAGATTGATACCCCAAAATTTTTGCGATTTTCACAGAATTTTTTTCAAAAGCCGATTCCAAAGCAACTAATAGAGCTTTGCGATCGCAATCACTTCCAGAATCTGCCCCACGAAGTCTACTTTCATGATAAAGCACGAGGAACCTGCCAAAGTTAAACCATTTGGCCAGGAGAGCCCTTTTTTGAAGGCATGTGCTCGATTTCGTCGCCAAATTTTTTTTGTCGAATTTTACGCCCTCTCATTTTTAAAAGTCGATTCCACAGCAGCTAATAGAGCTTTGCGATCGCAATCACTTCCAGAATGTGCAAAAGATATTCTAGTTTCATAACAGACCAGCAGGGACCTGCCAAAGTTAAACCATTTGGCCAGGAGAGCCCTTTTATGCAGACTTTTGCCAGATTTCGATACCCAAAATTTTTGCGATTTTCACAGAATTTTTTTCAAAAGCCGATTCCAAAGCAACTAATAGAGCTTTGCGATCGCAATCACTTCCAGAATCTGCCCCACGAAGTCTACTTTCATGATAAAGCACGAGGAACCTGCCAAAGTTAAACCATTTGGCCAGGAGAGCCCTTTTTTGAAGGCATGTGCTCGATTTCGTCGCCAAATTTTTTTGTCGAATTTTACGCCCTCTCATTTTTAAAAGTCGATTCCACAGCAGCTAATAGAGCTTTGCGATCGCAATCACTTCCAGAATGTGCAAAAGATATTCTAGTTTCATAACAGACCAGCAGGGACCTGCCAAAGTTAAACCATTTGGCCAGGAGAGCCCTTTTATGCAGACTTTTGCCAGATTTCGATACCCAAAATTTTTGCGATTTTCACAGAATTTTTTTCAAAAGCCGATTCCAAAGCAACTAATAGAGCTTTGCGATCGCAATCACTTCCAGAATCTGCCCCACGAAGTCTACTTTCATGATAAAGCACGAGGAACCTGCCAAAGTTAAACCATTTGGCCAGGAGAGCCCTTTTTTGAAGGCATGTGCTCGATTTCGTCGCCAAATTTTTTTGTCGAATTTTACGCCCTCTCATTTTTAAAAGTCGATTCCACAGCAGCTAATAGAGCTTTGCGATCGCAATCACTTCCAGAATGTGCAAAAGATATTCTAGTTTCATAACAGACCAGCAGGGACCTGCCAAAGTTAAACCATTTGGCCAGGAGAGCCCTTTTATGCAGACTTTTGCCAGATTTCGATACCCAAAATTTTTGCGATTTTCACAGAATTTTTTTCAAAAGCCGATTCCAAAGCAACTAATAGAGCTTTGCGATCGCAATCACTTCCAGAATCTGCCCCACGAAGTCTACTTTCATGATAAAGCACGAGGAACCTGCCAAAGTTAAACCATTTGGCCAGGAGAGCCCTTTTTTGAAGGCATGTGCTCGATTTCGTCGCCAAATTTTTTTGTCGAATTTTACGCCCTCTCATTTTTAAAAGTCGATTCCACAGCAGCTAATAGAGCTTTGCGATCGCAATCACTTCCAGAATGTGCAAAAGATATTCTAGTTTCATAACAGACCAGCAGGGACCTGCCAAAGTTAAACCATTTGGCCAGGAGAGCCCTTTTATGCAGACTTTTGCCAGATTTCGATACCCAAAATTTTTGCGATTTTCACAGAATTTTTTTCAAAAGCCGATTCCAAAGCAACTAATAGAGCTTTGCGATCGCAATCACTTCCAGAATCTGCCCCACGAAGTCTACTTTCATGATAAAGCACGAGGAACCTGCCAAAGTTAAACCATTTGGCCAGGAGAGCCCTTTTTTGAAGGCATGTGCTCGATTTCGTCGCCAAATTTTTTTGTCGAATTTTACGCCCTCTCATTTTTAAAAGTCGATTCCACAGCAGCTAATAGAGCTTTGCGATCGCAATCACTTCCAGAATGTGCAAAAGATATTCTAGTTTCATAACAGACCAGCAGGGACCTGCCAAAGTTAAACCATTTGGCCAGGAGAGCCCTTTTATGCAGACTTTTGCCAGATTTCGATACCCAAAATTTTTGCGATTTTCACAGAATTTTTTTCAAAAGCCGATTCCAAAGCAACTAATAGAGCTTTGCGATCGCAATCACTTCCAGAATCTGCCCCACGAAGTCTACTTTCATGATAAAGCACGAGGAACCTGCCAAAGTTAAACCATTTGGCCAGGAGAGCCCTTTTTTGAAGGCATGTGCTCGATTTCGTCGCCAAATTTTTTTGTCGAATTTTACGCCCTCTCATTTTTAAAAGTCGATTCCACAGCAGCTAATAGAGCTTTGCGATCGCAATCACTTCCAGAATGTGCAAAAGATATTCTAGTTTCATAACAGACCAGCAGGGACCTGCCAAAGTTAAACCATTTGGCCAGGAGAGCCCTTTTATGCAGACTTTTGCCAGATTTCGATACCCAAAATTTTTGCGATTTTCACAGAATTTTTTTCAAAAGCCGATTCCAAAGCAACTAATAGAGCTTTGCGATCGCAATCACTTCCAGAATCTGCCCCACGAAGTCTACTTTCATGATAAAGCACGAGGAACCTGCCAAAGTTAAACCATTTGGCCAGGAGAGCCCTTTTTTGAAGGCATGTGCTCGATTTCGTCGCCAAATTTTTTTGTCGAATTTTACGCCCTCTCATTTTTAAAAGTCGATTCCACAGCAGCTAATAGAGCTTTGCGATCGCAATCACTTCCAGAATGTGCAAAAGATATTCTAGTTTCATAACAGACCAGCAGGGACCTGCCAAAGTTAAACCATTTGGCCAGGAGAGCCCTTTTATGCAGACTTTTGCCAGATTTCGATACCCAAAATTTTTGCGATTTTCACAGAATTTTTTTCAAAAGCCGATTCCAAAGCAACTAATAGAGCTTTGCGATCGCAATCACTTCCAGAATCTGCCCCACGAAGTCTACTTTCATGATAAAGCACGAGGAACCTGCCAAAGTTAAACCATTTGGCCAGGAGAGCCCTTTTTTGAAGGCATGTGCTCGATTTCGTCGCCAAATTTTTTTGTCGAATTTTACGCCCTCTCATTTTTAAAAGTCGATTCCACAGCAGCTAATAGAGCTTTGCGATCGCAATCACTTCCAGAATGTGCAAAAGATATTCTAGTTTCATAACAGACCAGCAGGGACCTGCCAAAGTTAAACCATTTGGCCAGGAGAGCCCTTTTATGCAGACTTTTGCCAGATTTCGATACCCAAAATTTTTGCGATTTTCACAGAATTTTTTTCAAAAGCCGATTCCAAAGCAACTAATAGAGCTTTGCGATCGCAATCACTTCCAGAATCTGCCCCACGAAGTCTACTTTCATGATAAAGCACGAGGAACCTGCCAAAGTTAAACCATTTGGCCAGGAGAGCCCTTTTTTGAAGGCATGTGCTCGATTTCGTCGCCAAATTTTTTTGTCGAATTTTACGCCCTCTCATTTTTAAAAGTCGATTCCACAGCAGCTAATAGAGCTTTGCGATCGCAATCACTTCCAGAATGTGCAAAAGATATTCTAGTTTCATAACAGACCAGCAGGGACCTGCCAAAGTTAAACCATTTGGCCAGGAGAGCCCTTTTATGCAGACTTTTGCCAGATTTCGATACCCAAAATTTTTGCGATTTTCACAGAATTTTTTTCAAAAGCCGATTCCAAAGCAACTAATAGAGCTTTGCGATCGCAATCACTTCCAGAATCTGCCCCACGAAGTCTACTTTCATGATAAAGCACGAGGAACCTGCCAAAGTTAAACCATTTGGCCAGGAGAGCCCTTTTTTGAAGGCATGTGCTCGATTTCGTCGCCAAATTTTTTTGTCGAATTTTACGCCCTCTCATTTTTAAAAGTCGATTCCACAGCAGCTAATAGAGCTTTGCGATCGCAATCACTTCCAGAATGTGCAAAAGATATTCTAGTTTCATAACAGACCAGCAGGGACCTGCCAAAGTTAAACCATTTGGCCAGGAGAGCCCTTTTATGCAGACTTTTGCCAGATTTCGATACCCAAAATTTTTGCGATTTTCACAGAATTTTTTTCAAAAGCCGATTCCAAAGCAACTAATAGAGCTTTGCGATCGCAATCACTTCCAGAATCTGCCCCACGAAGTCTACTTTCATGATAAAGCACGAGGAACCTGCCAAAGTTAAACCATTTGGCCAGGAGAGCCCTTTTTTGAAGGCATGTGCTCGATTTCGTCGCCAAATTTTTTTGTCGAATTTTACGCCCTCTCATTTTTAAAAGTCGATTCCACAGCAGCTAATAGAGCTTTGCGATCGCAATCACTTCCAGAATGTGCAAAAGATATTCTAGTTTCATAACAGACCAGCAGGGACCTGCCAAAGTTAAACCATTTGGCCAGGAGAGCCCTTTTATGCAGACTTTTGCCAGATTTCGATACCCAAAATTTTTGCGATTTTCACAGAATTTTTTTCAAAAGCCGATTCCAAAGCAACTAATAGAGCTTTGCGATCGCAATCACTTCCAGAATCTGCCCCACGAAGTCTACTTTCATGATAAAGCACGAGGAACCTGCCAAAGTTAAACCATTTGGCCAGGAGAGCCCTTTTTTGAAGGCATGTGCTCGATTTCGTCGCCAAATTTTTTTGTCGAATTTTACGCCCTCTCATTTTTAAAAGTCGATTCCACAGCAGCTAATAGAGCTTTGCGATCGCAATCACTTCCAGAATGTGCAAAAGATATTCTAGTTTCATAACAGACCAGCAGGGACCTGCCAAAGTTAAACCATTTGGCCAGGAGAGCCCTTTTATGCAGACTTTTGCCAGATTTCGATACCCAAAATTTTTGCGATTTTCACAGAATTTTTTTCAAAAGCCGATTCCAAAGCAACTAATAGAGCTTTGCGATCGCAATCACTTCCAGAATCTGCCCCACGAAGTCTACTTTCATGATAAAGCACGAGGAACCTGCCAAAGTTAAACCATTTGGCCAGGAGAGCCCTTTTTTGAAGGCATGTGCTCGATTTCGTCGCCAAATTTTTTTGTCGAATTTTACGCCCTCTCATTTTTAAAAGTCGATTCCACAGCAGCTAATAGAGCTTTGCGATCGCAATCACTTCCAGAATGTGCAAAAGATATTCTAGTTTCATAACAGACCAGCAGGGACCTGCCAAAGTTAAACCATTTGGCCAGGAGAGCCCTTTTATGCAGACTTTTGCCAGATTTCGATACCCAAAATTTTTGCGATTTTCACAGAATTTTTTTCAAAAGCCGATTCCAAAGCAACTAATAGAGCTTTGCGATCGCAATCACTTCCAGAATCTGCCCCACGAAGTCTACTTTCATGATAAAGCACGAGGAACCTGCCAAAGTTAAACCATTTGGCCAGGAGAGCCCTTTTTTGAAGGCATGTGCTCGATTTCGTCGCCAAATTTTTTTGTCGAATTTTACGCCCTCTCATTTTTAAAAGTCGATTCCACAGCAGCTAATAGAGCTTTGCGATCGCAATCACTTCCAGAATGTGCAAAAGATATTCTAGTTTCATAACAGACCAGCAGGGACCTGCCAAAGTTAAACCATTTGGCCAGGAGAGCCCTTTTATGCAGACTTTTGCCAGATTTCGATACCCAAAATTTTTGCGATTTTCACAGAATTTTTTTCAAAAGCCGATTCCAAAGCAACTAATAGAGCTTTGCGATCGCAATCACTTCCAGAATCTGCCCCACGAAGTCTACTTTCATGATAAAGCACGAGGAACCTGCCAAAGTTAAACCATTTGGCCAGGAGAGCCCTTTTTTGAAGGCATGTGCTCGATTTCGTCGCCAAATTTTTTTGTCGAATTTTACGCCCTCTCATTTTTAAAAGTCGATTCCACAGCAGCTAATAGAGCTTTGCGATCGCAATCACTTCCAGAATGTGCAAAAGATATTCTAGTTTCATAACAGACCAGCAGGGACCTGCCAAAGTTAAACCATTTGGCCAGGAGAGCCCTTTTATGCAGACTTTTGCCAGATTTCGATACCCAAAATTTTTGCGATTTTCACAGAATTTTTTTCAAAAGCCGATTCCAAAGCAACTAATAGAGCTTTGCGATCGCAATCACTTCCAGAATCTGCCCCACGAAGTCTACTTTCATGATAAAGCACGAGGAACCTGCCAAAGTTAAACCATTTGGCCAGGAGAGCCCTTTTTTGAAGGCATGTGCTCGATTTCGTCGCCAAATTTTTTTGTCGAATTTTACGCCCTCTCATTTTTAAAAGTCGATTCCACAGCAGCTAATAGAGCTTTGCGATCGCAATCACTTCCAGAATGTGCAAAAGATATTCTAGTTTCATAACAGACCAGCAGGGACCTGCCAAAGTTAAACCATTTGGCCAGGAGAGCCCTTTTATGCAGACTTTTGCCAGATTTCGATACCCAAAATTTTTGCGATTTTCACAGAATTTTTTTCAAAAGCCGATTCCAAAGCAACTAATAGAGCTTTGCGATCGCAATCACTTCCAGAATCTGCCCCACGAAGTCTACTTTCATGATAAAGCACGAGGAACCTGCCAAAGTTAAACCATTTGGCCAGGAGAGCCCTTTTTTGAAGGCATGTGCTCGATTTCGTCGCCAAATTTTTTTGTCGAATTTTACGCCCTCTCATTTTTAAAAGTCGATTCCACAGCAGCTAATAGAGCTTTGCGATCGCAATCACTTCCAGAATGTGCAAAAGATATTCTAGTTTCATAACAGACCAGCAGGGACCTGCCAAAGTTAAACCATTTGGCCAGGAGAGCCCTTTTATGCAGACTTTTGCCAGATTTCGATACCCAAAATTTTTGCGATTTTCACAGAATTTTTTTCAAAAGCCGATTCCAAAGCAACTAATAGAGCTTTGCGATCGCAATCACTTCCAGAATCTGCCCCACGAAGTCTACTTTCATGATAAAGCACGAGGAACCTGCCAAAGTTAAACCATTTGGCCAGGAGAGCCCTTTTTTGAAGGCATGTGCTCGATTTCGTCGCCAAATTTTTTTGTCGAATTTTACGCCCTCTCATTTTTAAAAGTCGATTCCACAGCAGCTAATAGAGCTTTGCGATCGCAATCACTTCCAGAATGTGCAAAAGATATTCTAGTTTCATAACAGACCAGCAGGGACCTGCCAAAGTTAAACCATTTGGCCAGGAGAGCCCTTTTATGCAGACTTTTGCCAGATTTCGATACCCAAAATTTTTGCGATTTTCACAGAATTTTTTTCAAAAGCCGATTCCAAAGCAACTAATAGAGCTTTGCGATCGCAATCACTTCCAGAATCTGCCCCACGAAGTCTACTTTCATGATAAAGCACGAGGAACCTGCCAAAGTTAAACCATTTGGCCAGGAGAGCCCTTTTTTGAAGGCATGTGCTCGATTTCGTCGCCAAATTTTTTTGTCGAATTTTACGCCCTCTCATTTTTAAAAGTCGATTCCACAGCAGCTAATAGAGCTTTGCGATCGCAATCACTTCCAGAATGTGCAAAAGATATTCTAGTTTCATAACAGACCAGCAGGGACCTGCCAAAGTTAAACCATTTGGCCAGGAGAGCCCTTTTATGCAGACTTTTGCCAGATTTCGATACCCAAAATTTTTGCGATTTTCACAGAATTTTTTTCAAAAGCCGATTCCAAAGCAACTAATAGAGCTTTGCGATCGCAATCACTTCCAGAATCTGCCCCACGAAGTCTACTTTCATGATAAAGCACGAGGAACCTGCCAAAGTTAAACCATTTGGCCAGGAGAGCCCTTTTTTGAAGGCATGTGCTCGATTTCGTCGCCAAATTTTTTTGTCGAATTTTACGCCCTCTCATTTTTAAAAGTCGATTCCACAGCAGCTAATAGAGCTTTGCGATCGCAATCACTTCCAGAATGTGCAAAAGATATTCTAGTTTCATAACAGACCAGCAGGGACCTGCCAAAGTTAAACCATTTGGCCAGGAGAGCCCTTTTATGCAGACTTTTGCCAGATTTCGATACCCAAAATTTTTGCGATTTTCACAGAATTTTTTTCAAAAGCCGATTCCAAAGCAACTAATAGAGCTTTGCGATCGCAATCACTTCCAGAATCTGCCCCACGAAGTCTACTTTCATGATAAAGCACGAGGAACCTGCCAAAGTTAAACCATTTGGCCAGGAGAGCCCTTTTTTGAAGGCATGTGCTCGATTTCGTCGCCAAATTTTTTTGTCGAATTTTACGCCCTCTCATTTTTAAAAGTCGATTCCACAGCAGCTAATAGAGCTTTGCGATCGCAATCACTTCCAGAATGTGCAAAAGATATTCTAGTTTCATAACAGACCAGCAGGGACCTGCCAAAGTTAAACCATTTGGCCAGGAGAGCCCTTTTATGCAGACTTTTGCCAGATTTCGATACCCAAAATTTTTGCGATTTTCACAGAATTTTTTTCAAAAGCCGATTCCAAAGCAACTAATAGAGCTTTGCGATCGCAATCACTTCCAGAATCTGCCCCACGAAGTCTACTTTCATGATAAAGCACGAGGAACCTGCCAAAGTTAAACCATTTGGCCAGGAGAGCCCTTTTTTGAAGGCATGTGCTCGATTTCGTCGCCAAATTTTTTTGTCGAATTTTACGCCCTCTCATTTTTAAAAGTCGATTCCACAGCAGCTAATAGAGCTTTGCGATCGCAATCACTTCCAGAATGTGCAAAAGATATTCTAGTTTCATAACAGACCAGCAGGGACCTGCCAAAGTTAAACCATTTGGCCAGGAGAGCCCTTTTATGCAGACTTTTGCCAGATTTCGATACCCAAAATTTTTGCGATTTTCACAGAATTTTTTTCAAAAGCCGATTCCAAAGCAACTAATAGAGCTTTGCGATCGCAATCACTTCCAGAATCTGCCCCACGAAGTCTACTTTCATGATAAAGCACGAGGAACCTGCCAAAGTTAAACCATTTGGCCAGGAGAGCCCTTTTTTGAAGGCATGTGCTCGATTTCGTCGCCAAATTTTTTTGTCGAATTTTACGCCCTCTCATTTTTAAAAGTCGATTCCACAGCAGCTAATAGAGCTTTGCGATCGCAATCACTTCCAGAATGTGCAAAAGATATTCTAGTTTCATAACAGACCAGCAGGGACCTGCCAAAGTTAAACCATTTGGCCAGGAGAGCCCTTTTATGCAGACTTTTGCCAGATTTCGATACCCAAAATTTTTGCGATTTTCACAGAATTTTTTTCAAAAGCCGATTCCAAAGCAACTAATAGAGCTTTGCGATCGCAATCACTTCCAGAATCTGCCCCACGAAGTCTACTTTCATGATAAAGCACGAGGAACCTGCCAAAGTTAAACCATTTGGCCAGGAGAGCCCTTTTTTGAAGGCATGTGCTCGATTTCGTCGCCAAATTTTTTTGTCGAATTTTACGCCCTCTCATTTTTAAAAGTCGATTCCACAGCAGCTAATAGAGCTTTGCGATCGCAATCACTTCCAGAATGTGCAAAAGATATTCTAGTTTCATAACAGACCAGCAGGGACCTGCCAAAGTTAAACCATTTGGCCAGGAGAGCCCTTTTATGCAGACTTTTGCCAGATTTCGATACCCAAAATTTTTGCGATTTTCACAGAATTTTTTTCAAAAGCCGATTCCAAAGCAACTAATAGAGCTTTGCGATCGCAATCACTTCCAGAATCTGCCCCACGAAGTCTACTTTCATGATAAAGCACGAGGAACCTGCCAAAGTTAAACCATTTGGCCAGGAGAGCCCTTTTTTGAAGGCATGTGCTCGATTTCGTCGCCAAATTTTTTTGTCGAATTTTACGCCCTCTCATTTTTAAAAGTCGATTCCACAGCAGCTAATAGAGCTTTGCGATCGCAATCACTTCCAGAATGTGCAAAAGATATTCTAGTTTCATAACAGACCAGCAGGGACCTGCCAAAGTTAAACCATTTGGCCAGGAGAGCCCTTTTATGCAGACTTTTGCCAGATTTCGATACCCAAAATTTTTGCGATTTTCACAGAATTTTTTTCAAAAGCCGATTCCAAAGCAACTAATAGAGCTTTGCGATCGCAATCACTTCCAGAATCTGCCCCACGAAGTCTACTTTCATGATAAAGCACGAGGAACCTGCCAAAGTTAAACCATTTGGCCAGGAGAGCCCTTTTTTGAAGGCATGTGCTCGATTTCGTCGCCAAATTTTTTTGTCGAATTTTACGCCCTCTCATTTTTAAAAGTCGATTCCACAGCAGCTAATAGAGCTTTGCGATCGCAATCACTTCCAGAATGTGCAAAAGATATTCTAGTTTCATAACAGACCAGCAGGGACCTGCCAAAGTTAAACCATTTGGCCAGGAGAGCCCTTTTATGCAGACTTTTGCCAGATTTCGATACCCAAAATTTTTGCGATTTTCACAGAATTTTTTTCAAAAGCCGATTCCAAAGCAACTAATAGAGCTTTGCGATCGCAATCACTTCCAGAATCTGCCCCACGAAGTCTACTTTCATGATAAAGCACGAGGAACCTGCCAAAGTTAAACCATTTGGCCAGGAGAGCCCTTTTTTGAAGGCATGTGCTCGATTTCGTCGCCAAATTTTTTTGTCGAATTTTACGCCCTCTCATTTTTAAAAGTCGATTCCACAGCAGCTAATAGAGCTTTGCGATCGCAATCACTTCCAGAATGTGCAAAAGATATTCTAGTTTCATAACAGACCAGCAGGGACCTGCCAAAGTTAAACCATTTGGCCAGGAGAGCCCTTTTATGCAGACTTTTGCCAGATTTCGATACCCAAAATTTTTGCGATTTTCACAGAATTTTTTTCAAAAGCCGATTCCAAAGCAACTAATAGAGCTTTGCGATCGCAATCACTTCCAGAATCTGCCCCACGAAGTCTACTTTCATGATAAAGCACGAGGAACCTGCCAAAGTTAAACCATTTGGCCAGGAGAGCCCTTTTTTGAAGGCATGTGCTCGATTTCGTCGCCAAATTTTTTTGTCGAATTTTACGCCCTCTCATTTTTAAAAGTCGATTCCACAGCAGCTAATAGAGCTTTGCGATCGCAATCACTTCCAGAATGTGCAAAAGATATTCTAGTTTCATAACAGACCAGCAGGGACCTGCCAAAGTTAAACCATTTGGCCAGGAGAGCCCTTTTATGCAGACTTTTGCCAGATTTCGATACCCAAAATTTTTGCGATTTTCACAGAATTTTTTTCAAAAGCCGATTCCAAAGCAACTAATAGAGCTTTGCGATCGCAATCACTTCCAGAATCTGCCCCACGAAGTCTACTTTCATGATAAAGCACGAGGAACCTGCCAAAGTTAAACCATTTGGCCAGGAGAGCCCTTTTTTGAAGGCATGTGCTCGATTTCGTCGCCAAATTTTTTTGTCGAATTTTACGCCCTCTCATTTTTAAAAGTCGATTCCACAGCAGCTAATAGAGCTTTGCGATCGCAATCACTTCCAGAATGTGCAAAAGATATTCTAGTTTCATAACAGACCAGCAGGGACCTGCCAAAGTTAAACCATTTGGCCAGGAGAGCCCTTTTATGCAGACTTTTGCCAGATTTCGATACCCAAAATTTTTGCGATTTTCACAGAATTTTTTTCAAAAGCCGATTCCAAAGCAACTAATAGAGCTTTGCGATCGCAATCACTTCCAGAATCTGCCCCACGAAGTCTACTTTCATGATAAAGCACGAGGAACCTGCCAAAGTTAAACCATTTGGCCAGGAGAGCCCTTTTTTGAAGGCATGTGCTCGATTTCGTCGCCAAATTTTTTTGTCGAATTTTACGCCCTCTCATTTTTAAAAGTCGATTCCACAGCAGCTAATAGAGCTTTGCGATCGCAATCACTTCCAGAATGTGCAAAAGATATTCTAGTTTCATAACAGACCAGCAGGGACCTGCCAAAGTTAAACCATTTGGCCAGGAGAGCCCTTTTATGCAGACTTTTGCCAGATTTCGATACCCAAAATTTTTGCGATTTTCACAGAATTTTTTTCAAAAGCCGATTCCAAAGCAACTAATAGAGCTTTGCGATCGCAATCACTTCCAGAATCTGCCCCACGAAGTCTACTTTCATGATAAAGCACGAGGAACCTGCCAAAGTTAAACCATTTGGCCAGGAGAGCCCTTTTTTGAAGGCATGTGCTCGATTTCGTCGCCAAATTTTTTTGTCGAATTTTACGCCCTCTCATTTTTAAAAGTCGATTCCACAGCAGCTAATAGAGCTTTGCGATCGCAATCACTTCCAGAATGTGCAAAAGATATTCTAGTTTCATAACAGACCAGCAGGGACCTGCCAAAGTTAAACCATTTGGCCAGGAGAGCCCTTTTATGCAGACTTTTGCCAGATTTCGATACCCAAAATTTTTGCGATTTTCACAGAATTTTTTTCAAAAGCCGATTCCAAAGCAACTAATAGAGCTTTGCGATCGCAATCACTTCCAGAATCTGCCCCACGAAGTCTACTTTCATGATAAAGCACGAGGAACCTGCCAAAGTTAAACCATTTGGCCAGGAGAGCCCTTTTTTGAAGGCATGTGCTCGATTTCGTCGCCAAATTTTTTTGTCGAATTTTACGCCCTCTCATTTTTAAAAGTCGATTCCACAGCAGCTAATAGAGCTTTGCGATCGCAATCACTTCCAGAATGTGCAAAAGATATTCTAGTTTCATAACAGACCAGCAGGGACCTGCCAAAGTTAAACCATTTGGCCAGGAGAGCCCTTTTATGCAGACTTTTGCCAGATTTCGATACCCAAAATTTTTGCGATTTTCACAGAATTTTTTTCAAAAGCCGATTCCAAAGCAACTAATAGAGCTTTGCGATCGCAATCACTTCCAGAATCTGCCCCACGAAGTCTACTTTCATGATAAAGCACGAGGAACCTGCCAAAGTTAAACCATTTGGCCAGGAGAGCCCTTTTTTGAAGGCATGTGCTCGATTTCGTCGCCAAATTTTTTTGTCGAATTTTACGCCCTCTCATTTTTAAAAGTCGATTCCACAGCAGCTAATAGAGCTTTGCGATCGCAATCACTTCCAGAATGTGCAAAAGATATTCTAGTTTCATAACAGACCAGCAGGGACCTGCCAAAGTTAAACCATTTGGCCAGGAGAGCCCTTTTATGCAGACTTTTGCCAGATTTCGATACCCAAAATTTTTGCGATTTTCACAGAATTTTTTTCAAAAGCCGATTCCAAAGCAACTAATAGAGCTTTGCGATCGCAATCACTTCCAGAATCTGCCCCACGAAGTCTACTTTCATGATAAAGCACGAGGAACCTGCCAAAGTTAAACCATTTGGCCAGGAGAGCCCTTTTTTGAAGGCATGTGCTCGATTTCGTCGCCAAATTTTTTTGTCGAATTTTACGCCCTCTCATTTTTAAAAGTCGATTCCACAGCAGCTAATAGAGCTTTGCGATCGCAATCACTTCCAGAATGTGCAAAAGATATTCTAGTTTCATAACAGACCAGCAGGGACCTGCCAAAGTTAAACCATTTGGCCAGGAGAGCCCTTTTATGCAGACTTTTGCCAGATTTCGATACCCAAAATTTTTGCGATTTTCACAGAATTTTTTTCAAAAGCCGATTCCAAAGCAACTAATAGAGCTTTGCGATCGCAATCACTTCCAGAATCTGCCCCACGAAGTCTACTTTCATGATAAAGCACGAGGAACCTGCCAAAGTTAAACCATTTGGCCAGGAGAGCCCTTTTTTGAAGGCATGTGCTCGATTTCGTCGCCAAATTTTTTTGTCGAATTTTACGCCCTCTCATTTTTAAAAGTCGATTCCACAGCAGCTAATAGAGCTTTGCGATCGCAATCACTTCCAGAATGTGCAAAAGATATTCTAGTTTCATAACAGACCAGCAGGGACCTGCCAAAGTTAAACCATTTGGCCAGGAGAGCCCTTTTATGCAGACTTTTGCCAGATTTCGATACCCAAAATTTTTGCGATTTTCACAGAATTTTTTTCAAAAGCCGATTCCAAAGCAACTAATAGAGCTTTGCGATCGCAATCACTTCCAGAATCTGCCCCACGAAGTCTACTTTCATGATAAAGCACGAGGAACCTGCCAAAGTTAAACCATTTGGCCAGGAGAGCCCTTTTTTGAAGGCATGTGCTCGATTTCGTCGCCAAATTTTTTTGTCGAATTTTACGCCCTCTCATTTTTAAAAGTCGATTCCACAGCAGCTAATAGAGCTTTGCGATCGCAATCACTTCCAGAATGTGCAAAAGATATTCTAGTTTCATAACAGACCAGCAGGGACCTGCCAAAGTTAAACCATTTGGCCAGGAGAGCCCTTTTATGCAGACTTTTGCCAGATTTCGATACCCAAAATTTTTGCGATTTTCACAGAATTTTTTTCAAAAGCCGATTCCAAAGCAACTAATAGAGCTTTGCGATCGCAATCACTTCCAGAATCTGCCCCACGAAGTCTACTTTCATGATAAAGCACGAGGAACCTGCCAAAGTTAAACCATTTGGCCAGGAGAGCCCTTTTTTGAAGGCATGTGCTCGATTTCGTCGCCAAATTTTTTTGTCGAATTTTACGCCCTCTCATTTTTAAAAGTCGATTCCACAGCAGCTAATAGAGCTTTGCGATCGCAATCACTTCCAGAATGTGCAAAAGATATTCTAGTTTCATAACAGACCAGCAGGGACCTGCCAAAGTTAAACCATTTGGCCAGGAGAGCCCTTTTATGCAGACTTTTGCCAGATTTCGATACCCAAAATTTTTGCGATTTTCACAGAATTTTTTTCAAAAGCCGATTCCAAAGCAACTAATAGAGCTTTGCGATCGCAATCACTTCCAGAATCTGCCCCACGAAGTCTACTTTCATGATAAAGCACGAGGAACCTGCCAAAGCTAAACCATTTGGCCAGGAGAGCCCTTTTTTGAAGGCATGTGCTCGATTTCGTCGCCAAATTTTTTTGTCGAATTTTACGCCCTCTCATTTTTAAAAGTCGATTCCACAGCAGCTAATAGAGCTTTGCGATCGCAATCACTTCCAGAATGTGCAAAAGATATTCTAGTTTCATAACAGACCAGCAGGGACCTGCCAAAGTTAAACCATTTGGCCAGGAGAGCCCTTTTATGCAGACTTTTGCCAGATTTCGATACCCAAAATTTTTGCGATTTTCACAGAATTTTTTTCAAAAGCCGATTCCAAAGCAACTAATAGAGCTTTGCGATCGCAATCACTTCCAGAATCTGCCCCACGAAGTCTACTTTCATGATAAAGCACGAGGAACCTGCCAAAGTTAAACCATTTGGCCAGGAGAGCCCTTTTTTGAAGGCATGTGCTCGATTTCGTCGCCAAATTTTTTTGTCGAATTTTACGCCCTCTCATTTTTAAAAGTCGATTCCACAGCAGCTAATAGAGCTTTGCGATCGCAATCACTTCCAGAATGTGCAAAAGATATTCTAGTTTCATAACAGACCAGCAGGGACCTGCCAAAGTTAAACCATTTGGCCAGGAGAGCCCTTTTATGCAGACTTTTGCCAGATTTCGATACCCAAAATTTTTGCGATTTTCACAGAATTTTTTTCAAAAGCCGATTCCAAAGCAACTAATAGAGCTTTGCGATCGCAATCACTTCCAGAATCTGCCCCACGAAGTCTACTTTCATGATAAAGCACGAGGAACCTGCCAAAGTTAAACCATTTGGCCAGGAGAGCCCTTTTTTGAAGGCATGTGCTCGATTTCGTCGCCAAATTTTTTTGTCGAATTTTACGCCCTCTCATTTTTAAAAGTCGATTCCACAGCAGCTAATAGAGCTTTGCGATCGCAATCACTTCCAGAATGTGCAAAAGATATTCTAGTTTCATAACAGACCAGCAGGGACCTGCCAAAGTTAAACCATTTGGCCAGGAGAGCCCTTTTATGCAGACTTTTGCCAGATTTCGATACCCAAAATTTTTGCGATTTTCACAGAATTTTTTTCAAAAGCCGATTCCAAAGCAACTAATAGAGCTTTGCGATCGCAATCACTTCCAGAATCTGCCCCACGAAGTCTACTTTCATGATAAAGCACGAGGAACCTGCCAAAGTTAAACCATTTGGCCAGGAGAGCCCTTTTTTGAAGGCATGTGCTCGATTTCGTCGCCAAATTTTTTTGTCGAATTTTACGCCCTCTCATTTTTAAAAGTCGATTCCACAGCAGCTAATAGAGCTTTGCGATCGCAATCACTTCCAGAATGTGCAAAAGATATTCTAGTTTCATAACAGACCAGCAGGGACCTGCCAAAGTTAAACCATTTGGCCAGGAGAGCCCTTTTATGCAGACTTTTGCCAGATTTCGATACCCAAAATTTTTGCGATTTTCACAGAATTTTTTTCAAAAGCCGATTCCAAAGCAACTAATAGAGCTTTGCGATCGCAATCACTTCCAGAATCTGCCCCACGAAGTCTACTTTCATGATAAAGCACGAGGAACCTGCCAAAGTTAAACCATTTGGCCAGGAGAGCCCTTTTTTGAAGGCATGTGCTCGATTTCGTCGCCAAATTTTTTTGTCGAATTTTACGCCCTCTCATTTTTAAAAGTCGATTCCACAGCAGCTAATAGAGCTTTGCGATCGCAATCACTTCCAGAATGTGCAAAAGATATTCTAGTTTCATAACAGACCAGCAGGGACCTGCCAAAGTTAAACCATTTGGCCAGGAGAGCCCTTTTATGCAGACTTTTGCCAGATTTCGATACCCAAAATTTTTGCGATTTTCACAGAATTTTTTTCAAAAGCCGATTCCAAAGCAACTAATAGAGCTTTGCGATCGCAATCACTTCCAGAATCTGCCCCACGAAGTCTACTTTCATGATAAAGCACGAGGAACCTGCCAAAGTTAAACCATTTGGCCAGGAGAGCCCTTTTTTGAAGGCATGTGCTCGATTTCGTCGCCAAATTTTTTTGTCGAATTTTACGCCCTCTCATTTTTAAAAGTCGATTCCACAGCAGCTAATAGAGCTTTGCGATCGCAATCACTTCCAGAATGTGCAAAAGATATTCTAGTTTCATAACAGACCAGCAGGGACCTGCCAAAGTTAAACCATTTGGCCAGGAGAGCCCTTTTATGCAGACTTTTGCCAGATTTCGATACCCAAAATTTTTGCGATTTTCACAGAATTTTTTTCAAAAGCCGATTCCAAAGCAACTAATAGAGCTTTGCGATCGCAATCACTTCCAGAATCTGCCCCACGAAGTCTACTTTCATGATAAAGCACGAGGAACCTGCCAAAGTTAAACCATTTGGCCAGGAGAGCCCTTTTTTGAAGGCATGTGCTCGATTTCGTCGCCAAATTTTTTTGTCGAATTTTACGCCCTCTCATTTTTAAAAGTCGATTCCACAGCAGCTAATAGAGCTTTGCGATCGCAATCACTTCCAGAATGTGCAAAAGATATTCTAGTTTCATAACAGACCAGCAGGGACCTGCCAAAGTTAAACCATTTGGCCAGGAGAGCCCTTTTATGCAGACTTTTGCCAGATTTCGATACCCAAAATTTTTGCGATTTTCACAGAATTTTTTTCAAAAGCCGATTCCAAAGCAACTAATAGAGCTTTGCGATCGCAATCACTTCCAGAATCTGCCCCACGAAGTCTACTTTCATGATAAAGCACGAGGAACCTGCCAAAGTTAAACCATTTGGCCAGGAGAGCCCTTTTTTGAAGGCATGTGCTCGATTTCGTCGCCAAATTTTTTTGTCGAATTTTACGCCCTCTCATTTTTAAAAGTCGATTCCACAGCAGCTAATAGAGCTTTGCGATCGCAATCACTTCCAGAATGTGCAAAAGATATTCTAGTTTCATAACAGACCAGCAGGGACCTGCCAAAGTTAAACCATTTGGCCAGGAGAGCCCTTTTATGCAGACTTTTGCCAGATTTCGATACCCAAAATTTTTGCGATTTTCACAGAATTTTTTTCAAAAGCCGATTCCAAAGCAACTAATAGAGCTTTGCGATCGCAATCACTTCCAGAATCTGCCCCACGAAGTCTACTTTCATGATAAAGCACGAGGAACCTGCCAAAGTTAAACCATTTGGCCAGGAGAGCCCTTTTTTGAAGGCATGTGCTCGATTTCGTCGCCAAATTTTTTTGTCGAATTTTACGCCCTCTCATTTTTAAAAGTCGATTCCACAGCAGCTAATAGAGCTTTGCGATCGCAATCACTTCCAGAATGTGCAAAAGATATTCTAGTTTCATAACAGACCAGCAGGGACCTGCCAAAGTTAAACCATTTGGCCAGGAGAGCCCTTTTATGCAGACTTTTGCCAGATTTCGATACCCAAAATTTTTGCGATTTTCACAGAATTTTTTTCAAAAGCCGATTCCAAAGCAACTAATAGAGCTTTGCGATCGCAATCACTTCCAGAATCTGCCCCACGAAGTCTACTTTCATGATAAAGCACGAGGAACCTGCCAAAGTTAAACCATTTGGCCAGGAGAGCCCTTTTTTGAAGGCATGTGCTCGATTTCGTCGCCAAATTTTTTTGTCGAATTTTACGCCCTCTCATTTTTAAAAGTCGATTCCACAGCAGCTAATAGAGCTTTGCGATCGCAATCACTTCCAGAATGTGCAAAAGATATTCTAGTTTCATAACAGACCAGCAGGGACCTGCCAAAGTTAAACCATTTGGCCAGGAGAGCCCTTTTATGCAGACTTTTGCCAGATTTCGATACCCAAAATTTTTGCGATTTTCACAGAATTTTTTTCAAAAGCCGATTCCAAAGCAACTAATAGAGCTTTGCGATCGCAATCACTTCCAGAATCTGCCCCACGAAGTCTACTTTCATGATAAAGCACGAGGAACCTGCCAAAGTTAAACCATTTGGCCAGGAGAGCCCTTTTTTGAAGGCATGTGCTCGATTTCGTCGCCAAATTTTTTTGTCGAATTTTACGCCCTCTCATTTTTAAAAGTCGATTCCACAGCAGCTAATAGAGCTTTGCGATCGCAATCACTTCCAGAATGTGCAAAAGATATTCTAGTTTCATAACAGACCAGCAGGGACCTGCCAAAGTTAAACCATTTGGCCAGGAGAGCCCTTTTATGCAGACTTTTGCCAGATTTCGATACCCAAAATTTTTGCGATTTTCACAGAATTTTTTTCAAAAGCCGATTCCAAAGCAACTAATAGAGCTTTGCGATCGCAATCACTTCCAGAATCTGCCCCACGAAGTCTACTTTCATGATAAAGCACGAGGAACCTGCCAAAGTTAAACCATTTGGCCAGGAGAGCCCTTTTTTGAAGGCATGTGCTCGATTTCGTCGCCAAATTTTTTTGTCGAATTTTACGCCCTCTCATTTTTAAAAGTCGATTCCACAGCAGCTAATAGAGCTTTGCGATCGCAATCACTTCCAGAATGTGCAAAAGATATTCTAGTTTCATAACAGACCAGCAGGGACCTGCCAAAGTTAAACCATTTGGCCAGGAGAGCCCTTTTATGCAGACTTTTGCCAGATTTCGATACCCAAAATTTTTGCGATTTTCACAGAATTTTTTTCAAAAGCCGATTCCAAAGCAACTAATAGAGCTTTGCGATCGCAATCACTTCCAGAATCTGCCCCACGAAGTCTACTTTCATGATAAAGCACGAGGAACCTGCCAAAGTTAAACCATTTGGCCAGGAGAGCCCTTTTTTGAAGGCATGTGCTCGATTTCGTCGCCAAATTTTTTTGTCGAATTTTACGCCCTCTCATTTTTAAAAGTCGATTCCACAGCAGCTAATAGAGCTTTGCGATCGCAATCACTTCCAGAATGTGCAAAAGATATTCTAGTTTCATAACAGACCAGCAGGGACCTGCCAAAGTTAAACCATTTGGCCAGGAGAGCCCTTTTATGCAGACTTTTGCCAGATTTCGATACCCAAAATTTTTGCGATTTTCACAGAATTTTTTTCAAAAGCCGATTCCAAAGCAACTAATAGAGCTTTGCGATCGCAATCACTTCCAGAATCTGCCCCACGAAGTCTACTTTCATGATAAAGCACGAGGAACCTGCCAAAGTTAAACCATTTGGCCAGGAGAGCCCTTTTTTGAAGGCATGTGCTCGATTTCGTCGCCAAATTTTTTTGTCGAATTTTACGCCCTCTCATTTTTAAAAGTCGATTCCACAGCAGCTAATAGAGCTTTGCGATCGCAATCACTTCCAGAATGTGCAAAAGATATTCTAGTTTCATAACAGACCAGCAGGGACCTGCCAAAGTTAAACCATTTGGCCAGGAGAGCCCTTTTATGCAGACTTTTGCCAGATTTCGATACCCAAAATTTTTGCGATTTTCACAGAATTTTTTTCAAAAGCCGATTCCAAAGCAACTAATAGAGCTTTGCGATCGCAATCACTTCCAGAATCTGCCCCACGAAGTCTACTTTCATGATAAAGCACGAGGAACCTGCCAAAGTTAAACCATTTGGCCAGGAGAGCCCTTTTTTGAAGGCATGTGCTCGATTTCGTCGCCAAATTTTTTTGTCGAATTTTACGCCCTCTCATTTTTAAAAGTCGATTCCACAGCAGCTAATAGAGCTTTGCGATCGCAATCACTTCCAGAATGTGCAAAAGATATTCTAGTTTCATAACAGACCAGCAGGGACCTGCCAAAGTTAAACCATTTGGCCAGGAGAGCCCTTTTATGCAGACTTTTGCCAGATTTCGATACCCAAAATTTTTGCGATTTTCACAGAATTTTTTTCAAAAGCCGATTCCAAAGCAACTAATAGAGCTTTGCGATCGCAATCACTTCCAGAATCTGCCCCACGAAGTCTACTTTCATGATAAAGCACGAGGAACCTGCCAAAGTTAAACCATTTGGCCAGGAGAGCCCTTTTTTGAAGGCATGTGCTCGATTTCGTCGCCAAATTTTTTTGTCGAATTTTACGCCCTCTCATTTTTAAAAGTCGATTCCACAGCAGCTAATAGAGCTTTGCGATCGCAATCACTTCCAGAATGTGCAAAAGATATTCTAGTTTCATAACAGACCAGCAGGGACCTGCCAAAGTTAAACCATTTGGCCAGGAGAGCCCTTTTATGCAGACTTTTGCCAGATTTCGATACCCAAAATTTTTGCGATTTTCACAGAATTTTTTTCAAAAGCCGATTCCAAAGCAACTAATAGAGCTTTGCGATCGCAATCACTTCCAGAATCTGCCCCACGAAGTCTACTTTCATGATAAAGCACGAGGAACCTGCCAAAGTTAAACCATTTGGCCAGGAGAGCCCTTTTTTGAAGGCATGTGCTCGATTTCGTCGCCAAATTTTTTTGTCGAATTTTACGCCCTCTCATTTTTAAAAGTCGATTCCACAGCAGCTAATAGAGCTTTGCGATCGCAATCACTTCCAGAATGTGCAAAAGATATTCTAGTTTCATAACAGACCAGCAGGGACCTGCCAAAGTTAAACCATTTGGCCAGGAGAGCCCTTTTATGCAGACTTTTGCCAGATTTCGATACCCAAAATTTTTGCGATTTTCACAGAATTTTTTTCAAAAGCCGATTCCAAAGCAACTAATAGAGCTTTGCGATCGCAATCACTTCCAGAATCTGCCCCACGAAGTCTACTTTCATGATAAAGCACGAGGAACCTGCCAAAGTTAAACCATTTGGCCAGGAGAGCCCTTTTTTGAAGGCATGTGCTCGATTTCGTCGCCAAATTTTTTTGTCGAATTTTACGCCCTCTCATTTTTAAAAGTCGATTCCACAGCAGCTAATAGAGCTTTGCGATCGCAATCACTTCCAGAATGTGCAAAAGATATTCTAGTTTCATAACAGACCAGCAGGGACCTGCCAAAGTTAAACCATTTGGCCAGGAGAGCCCTTTTATGCAGACTTTTGCCAGATTTCGATACCCAAAATTTTTGCGATTTTCACAGAATTTTTTTCAAAAGCCGATTCCAAAGCAACTAATAGAGCTTTGCGATCGCAATCACTTCCAGAATCTGCCCCACGAAGTCTACTTTCATGATAAAGCACGAGGAACCTGCCAAAGTTAAACCATTTGGCCAGGAGAGCCCTTTTTTGAAGGCATGTGCTCGATTTCGTCGCCAAATTTTTTTGTCGAATTTTACGCCCTCTCATTTTTAAAAGTCGATTCCACAGCAGCTAATAGAGCTTTGCGATCGCAATCACTTCCAGAATGTGCAAAAGATATTCTAGTTTCATAACAGACCAGCAGGGACCTGCCAAAGTTAAACCATTTGGCCAGGAGAGCCCTTTTATGCAGACTTTTGCCAGATTTCGATACCCAAAATTTTTGCGATTTTCACAGAATTTTTTTCAAAAGCCGATTCCAAAGCAACTAATAGAGCTTTGCGATCGCAATCACTTCCAGAATCTGCCCCACGAAGTCTACTTTCATGATAAAGCACGAGGAACCTGCCAAAGTTAAACCATTTGGCCAGGAGAGCCCTTTTTTGAAGGCATGTGCTCGATTTCGTCGCCAAATTTTTTTGTCGAATTTTACGCCCTCTCATTTTTAAAAGTCGATTCCACAGCAGCTAATAGAGCTTTGCGATCGCAATCACTTCCAGAATGTGCAAAAGATATTCTAGTTTCATAACAGACCAGCAGGGACCTGCCAAAGTTAAACCATTTGGCCAGGAGAGCCCTTTTATGCAGACTTTTGCCAGATTTCGATACCCAAAATTTTTGCGATTTTCACAGAATTTTTTTCAAAAGCCGATTCCAAAGCAACTAATAGAGCTTTGCGATCGCAATCACTTCCAGAATCTGCCCCACGAAGTCTACTTTCATGATAAAGCACGAGGAACCTGCCAAAGTTAAACCATTTGGCCAGGAGAGCCCTTTTTTGAAGGCATGTGCTCGATTTCGTCGCCAAATTTTTTTGTCGAATTTTACGCCCTCTCATTTTTAAAAGTCGATTCCACAGCAGCTAATAGAGCTTTGCGATCGCAATCACTTCCAGAATGTGCAAAAGATATTCTAGTTTCATAACAGACCAGCAGGGACCTGCCAAAGTTAAACCATTTGGCCAGGAGAGCCCTTTTATGCAGACTTTTGCCAGATTTCGATACCCAAAATTTTTGCGATTTTCACAGAATTTTTTTCAAAAGCCGATTCCAAAGCAACTAATAGAGCTTTGCGATCGCAATCACTTCCAGAATCTGCCCCACGAAGTCTACTTTCATGATAAAGCACGAGGAACCTGCCAAAGTTAAACCATTTGGCCAGGAGAGCCCTTTTTTGAAGGCATGTGCTCGATTTCGTCGCCAAATTTTTTTGTCGAATTTTACGCCCTCTCATTTTTAAAAGTCGATTCCACAGCAGCTAATAGAGCTTTGCGATCGCAATCACTTCCAGAATGTGCAAAAGATATTCTAGTTTCATAACAGACCAGCAGGGACCTGCCAAAGTTAAACCATTTGGCCAGGAGAGCCCTTTTATGCAGACTTTTGCCAGATTTCGATACCCAAAATTTTTGCGATTTTCACAGAATTTTTTTCAAAAGCCGATTCCAAAGCAACTAATAGAGCTTTGCGATCGCAATCACTTCCAGAATCTGCCCCACGAAGTCTACTTTCATGATAAAGCACGAGGAACCTGCCAAAGTTAAACCATTTGGCCAGGAGAGCCCTTTTTTGAAGGCATGTGCTCGATTTCGTCGCCAAATTTTTTTGTCGAATTTTACGCCCTCTCATTTTTAAAAGTCGATTCCACAGCAGCTAATAGAGCTTTGCGATCGCAATCACTTCCAGAATGTGCAAAAGATATTCTAGTTTCATAACAGACCAGCAGGGACCTGCCAAAGTTAAACCATTTGGCCAGGAGAGCCCTTTTATGCAGACTTTTGCCAGATTTCGATACCCAAAATTTTTGCGATTTTCACAGAATTTTTTTCAAAAGCCGATTCCAAAGCAACTAATAGAGCTTTGCGATCGCAATCACTTCCAGAATCTGCCCCACGAAGTCTACTTTCATGATAAAGCACGAGGAACCTGCCAAAGTTAAACCATTTGGCCAGGAGAGCCCTTTTTTGAAGGCATGTGCTCGATTTCGTCGCCAAATTTTTTTGTCGAATTTTACGCCCTCTCATTTTTAAAAGTCGATTCCACAGCAGCTAATAGAGCTTTGCGATCGCAATCACTTCCAGAATGTGCAAAAGATATTCTAGTTTCATAACAGACCAGCAGGGACCTGCCAAAGTTAAACCATTTGGCCAGGAGAGCCCTTTTATGCAGACTTTTGCCAGATTTCGATACCCAAAATTTTTGCGATTTTCACAGAATTTTTTTCAAAAGCCGATTCCAAAGCAACTAATAGAGCTTTGCGATCGCAATCACTTCCAGAATCTGCCCCACGAAGTCTACTTTCATGATAAAGCACGAGGAACCTGCCAAAGTTAAACCATTTGGCCAGGAGAGCCCTTTTTTGAAGGCATGTGCTCGATTTCGTCGCCAAATTTTTTTGTCGAATTTTACGCCCTCTCATTTTTAAAAGTCGATTCCACAGCAGCTAATAGAGCTTTGCGATCGCAATCACTTCCAGAATGTGCAAAAGATATTCTAGTTTCATAACAGACCAGCAGGGACCTGCCAAAGTTAAACCATTTGGCCAGGAGAGCCCTTTTATGCAGACTTTTGCCAGATTTCGATACCCAAAATTTTTGCGATTTTCACAGAATTTTTTTCAAAAGCCGATTCCAAAGCAACTAATAGAGCTTTGCGATCGCAATCACTTCCAGAATCTGCCCCACGAAGTCTACTTTCATGATAAAGCACGAGGAACCTGCCAAAGTTAAACCATTTGGCCAGGAGAGCCCTTTTTTGAAGGCATGTGCTCGATTTCGTCGCCAAATTTTTTTGTCGAATTTTACGCCCTCTCATTTTTAAAAGTCGATTCCACAGCAGCTAATAGAGCTTTGCGATCGCAATCACTTCCAGAATGTGCAAAAGATATTCTAGTTTCATAACAGACCAGCAGGGACCTGCCAAAGTTAAACCATTTGGCCAGGAGAGCCCTTTTATGCAGACTTTTGCCAGATTTCGATACCCAAAATTTTTGCGATTTTCACAGAATTTTTTTCAAAAGCCGATTCCAAAGCAACTAATAGAGCTTTGCGATCGCAATCACTTCCAGAATCTGCCCCACGAAGTCTACTTTCATGATAAAGCACGAGGAACCTGCCAAAGTTAAACCATTTGGCCAGGAGAGCCCTTTTTTGAAGGCATGTGCTCGATTTCGTCGCCAAATTTTTTTGTCGAATTTTACGCCCTCTCATTTTTAAAAGTCGATTCCACAGCAGCTAATAGAGCTTTGCGATCGCAATCACTTCCAGAATGTGCAAAAGATATTCTAGTTTCATAACAGACCAGCAGGGACCTGCCAAAGTTAAACCATTTGGCCAGGAGAGCCCTTTTATGCAGACTTTTGCCAGATTTCGATACCCAAAATTTTTGCGATTTTCACAGAATTTTTTTCAAAAGCCGATTCCAAAGCAACTAATAGAGCTTTGCGATCGCAATCACTTCCAGAATCTGCCCCACGAAGTCTACTTTCATGATAAAGCACGAGGAACCTGCCAAAGTTAAACCATTTGGCCAGGAGAGCCCTTTTTTGAAGGCATGTGCTCGATTTCGTCGCCAAATTTTTTTGTCGAATTTTACGCCCTCTCATTTTTAAAAGTCGATTCCACAGCAGCTAATAGAGCTTTGCGATCGCAATCACTTCCAGAATGTGCAAAAGATATTCTAGTTTCATAACAGACCAGCAGGGACCTGCCAAAGTTAAACCATTTGGCCAGGAGAGCCCTTTTATGCAGACTTTTGCCAGATTTCGATACCCAAAATTTTTGCGATTTTCACAGAATTTTTTTCAAAAGCCGATTCCAAAGCAACTAATAGAGCTTTGCGATCGCAATCACTTCCAGAATCTGCCCCACGAAGTCTACTTTCATGATAAAGCACGAGGAACCTGCCAAAGTTAAACCATTTGGCCAGGAGAGCCCTTTTTTGAAGGCATGTGCTCGATTTCGTCGCCAAATTTTTTTGTCGAATTTTACGCCCTCTCATTTTTAAAAGTCGATTCCACAGCAGCTAATAGAGCTTTGCGATCGCAATCACTTCCAGAATGTGCAAAAGATATTCTAGTTTCATAACAGACCAGCAGGGACCTGCCAAAGTTAAACCATTTGGCCAGGAGAGCCCTTTTATGCAGACTTTTGCCAGATTTCGATACCCAAAATTTTTGCGATTTTCACAGAATTTTTTTCAAAAGCCGATTCCAAAGCAACTAATAGAGCTTTGCGATCGCAATCACTTCCAGAATCTGCCCCACGAAGTCTACTTTCATGATAAAGCACGAGGAACCTGCCAAAGTTAAACCATTTGGCCAGGAGAGCCCTTTTTTGAAGGCATGTGCTCGATTTCGTCGCCAAATTTTTTTGTCGAATTTTACGCCCTCTCATTTTTAAAAGTCGATTCCACAGCAGCTAATAGAGCTTTGCGATCGCAATCACTTCCAGAATGTGCAAAAGATATTCTAGTTTCATAACAGACCAGCAGGGACCTGCCAAAGTTAAACCATTTGGCCAGGAGAGCCCTTTTATGCAGACTTTTGCCAGATTTCGATACCCAAAATTTTTGCGATTTTCACAGAATTTTTTTCAAAAGCCGATTCCAAAGCAACTAATAGAGCTTTGCGATCGCAATCACTTCCAGAATCTGCCCCACGAAGTCTACTTTCATGATAAAGCACGAGGAACCTGCCAAAGTTAAACCATTTGGCCAGGAGAGCCCTTTTTTGAAGGCATGTGCTCGATTTCGTCGCCAAATTTTTTTGTCGAATTTTACGCCCTCTCATTTTTAAAAGTCGATTCCACAGCAGCTAATAGAGCTTTGCGATCGCAATCACTTCCAGAATGTGCAAAAGATATTCTAGTTTCATAACAGACCAGCAGGGACCTGCCAAAGTTAAACCATTTGGCCAGGAGAGCCCTTTTATGCAGACTTTTGCCAGATTTCGATACCCAAAATTTTTGCGATTTTCACAGAATTTTTTTCAAAAGCCGATTCCAAAGCAACTAATAGAGCTTTGCGATCGCAATCACTTCCAGAATCTGCCCCACGAAGTCTACTTTCATGATAAAGCACGAGGAACCTGCCAAAGTTAAACCATTTGGCCAGGAGAGCCCTTTTTTGAAGGCATGTGCTCGATTTCGTCGCCAAATTTTTTTGTCGAATTTTACGCCCTCTCATTTTTAAAAGTCGATTCCACAGCAGCTAATAGAGCTTTGCGATCGCAATCACTTCCAGAATGTGCAAAAGATATTCTAGTTTCATAACAGACCAGCAGGGACCTGCCAAAGTTAAACCATTTGGCCAGGAGAGCCCTTTTATGCAGACTTTTGCCAGATTTCGATACCCAAAATTTTTGCGATTTTCACAGAATTTTTTTCAAAAGCCGATTCCAAAGCAACTAATAGAGCTTTGCGATCGCAATCACTTCCAGAATCTGCCCCACGAAGTCTACTTTCATGATAAAGCACGAGGAACCTGCCAAAGTTAAACCATTTGGCCAGGAGAGCCCTTTTTTGAAGGCATGTGCTCGATTTCGTCGCCAAATTTTTTTGTCGAATTTTACGCCCTCTCATTTTTAAAAGTCGATTCCACAGCAGCTAATAGAGCTTTGCGATCGCAATCACTTCCAGAATGTGCAAAAGATATTCTAGTTTCATAACAGACCAGCAGGGACCTGCCAAAGTTAAACCATTTGGCCAGGAGAGCCCTTTTATGCAGACTTTTGCCAGATTTCGATACCCAAAATTTTTGCGATTTTCACAGAATTTTTTTCAAAAGCCGATTCCAAAGCAACTAATAGAGCTTTGCGATCGCAATCACTTCCAGAATCTGCCCCACGAAGTCTACTTTCATGATAAAGCACGAGGAACCTGCCAAAGTTAAACCATTTGGCCAGGAGAGCCCTTTTTTGAAGGCATGTGCTCGATTTCGTCGCCAAATTTTTTTGTCGAATTTTACGCCCTCTCATTTTTAAAAGTCGATTCCACAGCAGCTAATAGAGCTTTGCGATCGCAATCACTTCCAGAATGTGCAAAAGATATTCTAGTTTCATAACAGACCAGCAGGGACCTGCCAAAGTTAAACCATTTGGCCAGGAGAGCCCTTTTATGCAGACTTTTGCCAGATTTCGATACCCAAAATTTTTGCGATTTTCACAGAATTTTTTTCAAAAGCCGATTCCAAAGCAACTAATAGAGCTTTGCGATCGCAATCACTTCCAGAATCTGCCCCACGAAGTCTACTTTCATGATAAAGCACGAGGAACCTGCCAAAGTTAAACCATTTGGCCAGGAGAGCCCTTTTTTGAAGGCATGTGCTCGATTTCGTCGCCAAATTTTTTTGTCGAATTTTACGCCCTCTCATTTTTAAAAGTCGATTCCACAGCAGCTAATAGAGCTTTGCGATCGCAATCACTTCCAGAATGTGCAAAAGATATTCTAGTTTCATAACAGACCAGCAGGGACCTGCCAAAGTTAAACCATTTGGCCAGGAGAGCCCTTTTATGCAGACTTTTGCCAGATTTCGATACCCAAAATTTTTGCGATTTTCACAGAATTTTTTTCAAAAGCCGATTCCAAAGCAACTAATAGAGCTTTGCGATCGCAATCACTTCCAGAATCTGCCCCACGAAGTCTACTTTCATGATAAAGCACGAGGAACCTGCCAAAGTTAAACCATTTGGCCAGGAGAGCCCTTTTTTGAAGGCATGTGCTCGATTTCGTCGCCAAATTTTTTTGTCGAATTTTACGCCCTCTCATTTTTAAAAGTCGATTCCACAGCAGCTAATAGAGCTTTGCGATCGCAATCACTTCCAGAATGTGCAAAAGATATTCTAGTTTCATAACAGACCAGCAGGGACCTGCCAAAGTTAAACCATTTGGCCAGGAGAGCCCTTTTATGCAGACTTTTGCCAGATTTCGATACCCAAAATTTTTGCGATTTTCACAGAATTTTTTTCAAAAGCCGATTCCAAAGCAACTAATAGAGCTTTGCGATCGCAATCACTTCCAGAATCTGCCCCACGAAGTCTACTTTCATGATAAAGCACGAGGAACCTGCCAAAGTTAAACCATTTGGCCAGGAGAGCCCTTTTTTGAAGGCATGTGCTCGATTTCGTCGCCAAATTTTTTTGTCGAATTTTACGCCCTCTCATTTTTAAAAGTCGATTCCACAGCAGCTAATAGAGCTTTGCGATCGCAATCACTTCCAGAATGTGCAAAAGATATTCTAGTTTCATAACAGACCAGCAGGGACCTGCCAAAGTTAAACCATTTGGCCAGGAGAGCCCTTTTATGCAGACTTTTGCCAGATTTCGATACCCAAAATTTTTGCGATTTTCACAGAATTTTTTTCAAAAGCCGATTCCAAAGCAACTAATAGAGCTTTGCGATCGCAATCACTTCCAGAATCTGCCCCACGAAGTCTACTTTCATGATAAAGCACGAGGAACCTGCCAAAGTTAAACCATTTGGCCAGGAGAGCCCTTTTTTGAAGGCATGTGCTCGATTTCGTCGCCAAATTTTTTTGTCGAATTTTACGCCCTCTCATTTTTAAAAGTCGATTCCACAGCAGCTAATAGAGCTTTGCGATCGCAATCACTTCCAGAATGTGCAAAAGATATTCTAGTTTCATAACAGACCAGCAGGGACCTGCCAAAGTTAAACCATTTGGCCAGGAGAGCCCTTTTATGCAGACTTTTGCCAGATTTCGATACCCAAAATTTTTGCGATTTTCACAGAATTTTTTTCAAAAGCCGATTCCAAAGCAACTAATAGAGCTTTGCGATCGCAATCACTTCCAGAATCTGCCCCACGAAGTCTACTTTCATGATAAAGCACGAGGAACCTGCCAAAGTTAAACCATTTGGCCAGGAGAGCCCTTTTTTGAAGGCATGTGCTCGATTTCGTCGCCAAATTTTTTTGTCGAATTTTACGCCCTCTCATTTTTAAAAGTCGATTCCACAGCAGCTAATAGAGCTTTGCGATCGCAATCACTTCCAGAATGTGCAAAAGATATTCTAGTTTCATAACAGACCAGCAGGGACCTGCCAAAGTTAAACCATTTGGCCAGGAGAGCCCTTTTATGCAGACTTTTGCCAGATTTCGATACCCAAAATTTTTGCGATTTTCACAGAATTTTTTTCAAAAGCCGATTCCAAAGCAACTAATAGAGCTTTGCGATCGCAATCACTTCCAGAATCTGCCCCACGAAGTCTACTTTCATGATAA
>CAWVNO010001315.1:0-25568 GCA_963930645.1 Salticus scenicus
TTTTCACAGAATTTTTTTCAAAAGCCGATTCCAAAGCAACTAATAGAGCTTTGCGATCGCAATCACTTCCAGAATCTGCCCCACGAAGTCTACTTTCATGATAAAGCACGAGGAACCTGCCAAAGTTAAACCATTTGGCCAGGAGAGCCCTTTTTTGAAGGCATGTGCTCGATTTCGTCGCCAAATTTTTTTGTCGAATTTTACGCCCTCTCATTTTTAAAAGTCGATTCCACAGCAGCTAATAGAGCTTTGCGATCGCAATCACTTCCAGAATGTGCAAAAGATATTCTAGTTTCATAACAGACCAGCAGGGACCTGCCAAAGTTAAACCATTTGGCCAGGAGAGCCCTTTTATGCAGACTTTTGCCAGATTTCGATACCCAAAATTTTTGCGATTTTCACAGAATTTTTTTCAAAAGCCGATTCCAAAGCAACTAATAGAGCTTTGCGATCGCAATCACTTCCAGAATCTGCCCCACGAAGTCTACTTTCATGATAAAGCACGAGGAACCTGCCAAAGTTAAACCATTTGGCCAGGAGAGCCCTTTTTTGAAGGCATGTGCTCGATTTCGTCGCCAAATTTTTTTGTCGAATTTTACGCCCTCTCATTTTTAAAAGTCGATTCCACAGCAGCTAATAGAGCTTTGCGATCGCAATCACTTCCAGAATGTGCAAAAGATATTCTAGTTTCATAACAGACCAGCAGGGACCTGCCAAAGTTAAACCATTTGGCCAGGAGAGCCCTTTTATGCAGACTTTTGCCAGATTTCGATACCCAAAATTTTTGCGATTTTCACAGAATTTTTTTCAAAAGCCGATTCCAAAGCAACTAATAGAGCTTTGCGATCGCAATCACTTCCAGAATCTGCCCCACGAAGTCTACTTTCATGATAAAGCACGAGGAACCTGCCAAAGTTAAACCATTTGGCCAGGAGAGCCCTTTTTTGAAGGCATGTGCTCGATTTCGTCGCCAAATTTTTTTGTCGAATTTTACGCCCTCTCATTTTTAAAAGTCGATTCCACAGCAGCTAATAGAGCTTTGCGATCGCAATCACTTCCAGAATGTGCAAAAGATATTCTAGTTTCATAACAGACCAGCAGGGACCTGCCAAAGTTAAACCATTTGGCCAGGAGAGCCCTTTTATGCAGACTTTTGCCAGATTTCGATACCCAAAATTTTTGCGATTTTCACAGAATTTTTTTCAAAAGCCGATTCCAAAGCAACTAATAGAGCTTTGCGATCGCAATCACTTCCAGAATCTGCCCCACGAAGTCTACTTTCATGATAAAGCACGAGGAACCTGCCAAAGTTAAACCATTTGGCCAGGAGAGCCCTTTTTTGAAGGCATGTGCTCGATTTCGTCGCCAAATTTTTTTGTCGAATTTTACGCCCTCTCATTTTTAAAAGTCGATTCCACAGCAGCTAATAGAGCTTTGCGATCGCAATCACTTCCAGAATGTGCAAAAGATATTCTAGTTTCATAACAGACCAGCAGGGACCTGCCAAAGTTAAACCATTTGGCCAGGAGAGCCCTTTTATGCAGACTTTTGCCAGATTTCGATACCCAAAATTTTTGCGATTTTCACAGAATTTTTTTCAAAAGCCGATTCCAAAGCAACTAATAGAGCTTTGCGATCGCAATCACTTCCAGAATCTGCCCCACGAAGTCTACTTTCATGATAAAGCACGAGGAACCTGCCAAAGTTAAACCATTTGGCCAGGAGAGCCCTTTTTTGAAGGCATGTGCTCGATTTCGTCGCCAAATTTTTTTGTCGAATTTTACGCCCTCTCATTTTTAAAAGTCGATTCCACAGCAGCTAATAGAGCTTTGCGATCGCAATCACTTCCAGAATGTGCAAAAGATATTCTAGTTTCATAACAGACCAGCAGGGACCTGCCAAAGTTAAACCATTTGGCCAGGAGAGCCCTTTTATGCAGACTTTTGCCAGATTTCGATACCCAAAATTTTTGCGATTTTCACAGAATTTTTTTCAAAAGCCGATTCCAAAGCAACTAATAGAGCTTTGCGATCGCAATCACTTCCAGAATCTGCCCCACGAAGTCTACTTTCATGATAAAGCACGAGGAACCTGCCAAAGTTAAACCATTTGGCCAGGAGAGCCCTTTTTTGAAGGCATGTGCTCGATTTCGTCGCCAAATTTTTTTGTCGAATTTTACGCCCTCTCATTTTTAAAAGTCGATTCCACAGCAGCTAATAGAGCTTTGCGATCGCAATCACTTCCAGAATGTGCAAAAGATATTCTAGTTTCATAACAGACCAGCAGGGACCTGCCAAAGTTAAACCATTTGGCCAGGAGAGCCCTTTTATGCAGACTTTTGCCAGATTTCGATACCCAAAATTTTTGCGATTTTCACAGAATTTTTTTCAAAAGCCGATTCCAAAGCAACTAATAGAGCTTTGCGATCGCAATCACTTCCAGAATCTGCCCCACGAAGTCTACTTTCATGATAAAGCACGAGGAACCTGCCAAAGTTAAACCATTTGGCCAGGAGAGCCCTTTTTTGAAGGCATGTGCTCGATTTCGTCGCCAAATTTTTTTGTCGAATTTTACGCCCTCTCATTTTTAAAAGTCGATTCCACAGCAGCTAATAGAGCTTTGCGATCGCAATCACTTCCAGAATGTGCAAAAGATATTCTAGTTTCATAACAGACCAGCAGGGACCTGCCAAAGTTAAACCATTTGGCCAGGAGAGCCCTTTTATGCAGACTTTTGCCAGATTTCGATACCCAAAATTTTTGCGATTTTCACAGAATTTTTTTCAAAAGCCGATTCCAAAGCAACTAATAGAGCTTTGCGATCGCAATCACTTCCAGAATCTGCCCCACGAAGTCTACTTTCATGATAAAGCACGAGGAACCTGCCAAAGTTAAACCATTTGGCCAGGAGAGCCCTTTTTTGAAGGCATGTGCTCGATTTCGTCGCCAAATTTTTTTGTCGAATTTTACGCCCTCTCATTTTTAAAAGTCGATTCCACAGCAGCTAATAGAGCTTTGCGATCGCAATCACTTCCAGAATGTGCAAAAGATATTCTAGTTTCATAACAGACCAGCAGGGACCTGCCAAAGTTAAACCATTTGGCCAGGAGAGCCCTTTTATGCAGACTTTTGCCAGATTTCGATACCCAAAATTTTTGCGATTTTCACAGAATTTTTTTCAAAAGCCGATTCCAAAGCAACTAATAGAGCTTTGCGATCGCAATCACTTCCAGAATCTGCCCCACGAAGTCTACTTTCATGATAAAGCACGAGGAACCTGCCAAAGTTAAACCATTTGGCCAGGAGAGCCCTTTTTTGAAGGCATGTGCTCGATTTCGTCGCCAAATTTTTTTGTCGAATTTTACGCCCTCTCATTTTTAAAAGTCGATTCCACAGCAGCTAATAGAGCTTTGCGATCGCAATCACTTCCAGAATGTGCAAAAGATATTCTAGTTTCATAACAGACCAGCAGGGACCTGCCAAAGTTAAACCATTTGGCCAGGAGAGCCCTTTTATGCAGACTTTTGCCAGATTTCGATACCCAAAATTTTTGCGATTTTCACAGAATTTTTTTCAAAAGCCGATTCCAAAGCAACTAATAGAGCTTTGCGATCGCAATCACTTCCAGAATCTGCCCCACGAAGTCTACTTTCATGATAAAGCACGAGGAACCTGCCAAAGTTAAACCATTTGGCCAGGAGAGCCCTTTTTTGAAGGCATGTGCTCGATTTCGTCGCCAAATTTTTTTGTCGAATTTTACGCCCTCTCATTTTTAAAAGTCGATTCCACAGCAGCTAATAGAGCTTTGCGATCGCAATCACTTCCAGAATGTGCAAAAGATATTCTAGTTTCATAACAGACCAGCAGGGACCTGCCAAAGTTAAACCATTTGGCCAGGAGAGCCCTTTTATGCAGACTTTTGCCAGATTTCGATACCCAAAATTTTTGCGATTTTCACAGAATTTTTTTCAAAAGCCGATTCCAAAGCAACTAATAGAGCTTTGCGATCGCAATCACTTCCAGAATCTGCCCCACGAAGTCTACTTTCATGATAAAGCACGAGGAACCTGCCAAAGTTAAACCATTTGGCCAGGAGAGCCCTTTTTTGAAGGCATGTGCTCGATTTCGTCGCCAAATTTTTTTGTCGAATTTTACGCCCTCTCATTTTTAAAAGTCGATTCCACAGCAGCTAATAGAGCTTTGCGATCGCAATCACTTCCAGAATGTGCAAAAGATATTCTAGTTTCATAACAGACCAGCAGGGACCTGCCAAAGTTAAACCATTTGGCCAGGAGAGCCCTTTTATGCAGACTTTTGCCAGATTTCGATACCCAAAATTTTTGCGATTTTCACAGAATTTTTTTCAAAAGCCGATTCCAAAGCAACTAATAGAGCTTTGCGATCGCAATCACTTCCAGAATCTGCCCCACGAAGTCTACTTTCATGATAAAGCACGAGGAACCTGCCAAAGTTAAACCATTTGGCCAGGAGAGCCCTTTTTTGAAGGCATGTGCTCGATTTCGTCGCCAAATTTTTTTGTCGAATTTTACGCCCTCTCATTTTTAAAAGTCGATTCCACAGCAGCTAATAGAGCTTTGCGATCGCAATCACTTCCAGAATGTGCAAAAGATATTCTAGTTTCATAACAGACCAGCAGGGACCTGCCAAAGTTAAACCATTTGGCCAGGAGAGCCCTTTTATGCAGACTTTTGCCAGATTTCGATACCCAAAATTTTTGCGATTTTCACAGAATTTTTTTCAAAAGCCGATTCCAAAGCAACTAATAGAGCTTTGCGATCGCAATCACTTCCAGAATCTGCCCCACGAAGTCTACTTTCATGATAAAGCACGAGGAACCTGCCAAAGTTAAACCATTTGGCCAGGAGAGCCCTTTTTTGAAGGCATGTGCTCGATTTCGTCGCCAAATTTTTTTGTCGAATTTTACGCCCTCTCATTTTTAAAAGTCGATTCCACAGCAGCTAATAGAGCTTTGCGATCGCAATCACTTCCAGAATGTGCAAAAGATATTCTAGTTTCATAACAGACCAGCAGGGACCTGCCAAAGTTAAACCATTTGGCCAGGAGAGCCCTTTTATGCAGACTTTTGCCAGATTTCGATACCCAAAATTTTTGCGATTTTCACAGAATTTTTTTCAAAAGCCGATTCCAAAGCAACTAATAGAGCTTTGCGATCGCAATCACTTCCAGAATCTGCCCCACGAAGTCTACTTTCATGATAAAGCACGAGGAACCTGCCAAAGTTAAACCATTTGGCCAGGAGAGCCCTTTTTTGAAGGCATGTGCTCGATTTCGTCGCCAAATTTTTTTGTCGAATTTTACGCCCTCTCATTTTTAAAAGTCGATTCCACAGCAGCTAATAGAGCTTTGCGATCGCAATCACTTCCAGAATGTGCAAAAGATATTCTAGTTTCATAACAGACCAGCAGGGACCTGCCAAAGTTAAACCATTTGGCCAGGAGAGCCCTTTTATGCAGACTTTTGCCAGATTTCGATACCCAAAATTTTTGCGATTTTCACAGAATTTTTTTCAAAAGCCGATTCCAAAGCAACTAATAGAGCTTTGCGATCGCAATCACTTCCAGAATCTGCCCCACGAAGTCTACTTTCATGATAAAGCACGAGGAACCTGCCAAAGTTAAACCATTTGGCCAGGAGAGCCCTTTTTTGAAGGCATGTGCTCGATTTCGTCGCCAAATTTTTTTGTCGAATTTTACGCCCTCTCATTTTTAAAAGTCGATTCCACAGCAGCTAATAGAGCTTTGCGATCGCAATCACTTCCAGAATGTGCAAAAGATATTCTAGTTTCATAACAGACCAGCAGGGACCTGCCAAAGTTAAACCATTTGGCCAGGAGAGCCCTTTTATGCAGACTTTTGCCAGATTTCGATACCCAAAATTTTTGCGATTTTCACAGAATTTTTTTCAAAAGCCGATTCCAAAGCAACTAATAGAGCTTTGCGATCGCAATCACTTCCAGAATCTGCCCCACGAAGTCTACTTTCATGATAAAGCACGAGGAACCTGCCAAAGTTAAACCATTTGGCCAGGAGAGCCCTTTTTTGAAGGCATGTGCTCGATTTCGTCGCCAAATTTTTTTGTCGAATTTTACGCCCTCTCATTTTTAAAAGTCGATTCCACAGCAGCTAATAGAGCTTTGCGATCGCAATCACTTCCAGAATGTGCAAAAGATATTCTAGTTTCATAACAGACCAGCAGGGACCTGCCAAAGTTAAACCATTTGGCCAGGAGAGCCCTTTTATGCAGACTTTTGCCAGATTTCGATACCCAAAATTTTTGCGATTTTCACAGAATTTTTTTCAAAAGCCGATTCCAAAGCAACTAATAGAGCTTTGCGATCGCAATCACTTCCAGAATCTGCCCCACGAAGTCTACTTTCATGATAAAGCACGAGGAACCTGCCAAAGTTAAACCATTTGGCCAGGAGAGCCCTTTTTTGAAGGCATGTGCTCGATTTCGTCGCCAAATTTTTTTGTCGAATTTTACGCCCTCTCATTTTTAAAAGTCGATTCCACAGCAGCTAATAGAGCTTTGCGATCGCAATCACTTCCAGAATGTGCAAAAGATATTCTAGTTTCATAACAGACCAGCAGGGACCTGCCAAAGTTAAACCATTTGGCCAGGAGAGCCCTTTTATGCAGACTTTTGCCAGATTTCGATACCCAAAATTTTTGCGATTTTCACAGAATTTTTTTCAAAAGCCGATTCCAAAGCAACTAATAGAGCTTTGCGATCGCAATCACTTCCAGAATCTGCCCCACGAAGTCTACTTTCATGATAAAGCACGAGGAACCTGCCAAAGTTAAACCATTTGGCCAGGAGAGCCCTTTTTTGAAGGCATGTGCTCGATTTCGTCGCCAAATTTTTTTGTCGAATTTTACGCCCTCTCATTTTTAAAAGTCGATTCCACAGCAGCTAATAGAGCTTTGCGATCGCAATCACTTCCAGAATGTGCAAAAGATATTCTAGTTTCATAACAGACCAGCAGGGACCTGCCAAAGTTAAACCATTTGGCCAGGAGAGCCCTTTTATGCAGACTTTTGCCAGATTTCGATACCCAAAATTTTTGCGATTTTCACAGAATTTTTTTCAAAAGCCGATTCCAAAGCAACTAATAGAGCTTTGCGATCGCAATCACTTCCAGAATCTGCCCCACGAAGTCTACTTTCATGATAAAGCACGAGGAACCTGCCAAAGTTAAACCATTTGGCCAGGAGAGCCCTTTTTTGAAGGCATGTGCTCGATTTCGTCGCCAAATTTTTTTGTCGAATTTTACGCCCTCTCATTTTTAAAAGTCGATTCCACAGCAGCTAATAGAGCTTTGCGATCGCAATCACTTCCAGAATGTGCAAAAGATATTCTAGTTTCATAACAGACCAGCAGGGACCTGCCAAAGTTAAACCATTTGGCCAGGAGAGCCCTTTTATGCAGACTTTTGCCAGATTTCGATACCCAAAATTTTTGCGATTTTCACAGAATTTTTTTCAAAAGCCGATTCCAAAGCAACTAATAGAGCTTTGCGATCGCAATCACTTCCAGAATCTGCCCCACGAAGTCTACTTTCATGATAAAGCACGAGGAACCTGCCAAAGTTAAACCATTTGGCCAGGAGAGCCCTTTTTTGAAGGCATGTGCTCGATTTCGTCGCCAAATTTTTTTGTCGAATTTTACGCCCTCTCATTTTTAAAAGTCGATTCCACAGCAGCTAATAGAGCTTTGCGATCGCAATCACTTCCAGAATGTGCAAAAGATATTCTAGTTTCATAACAGACCAGCAGGGACCTGCCAAAGTTAAACCATTTGGCCAGGAGAGCCCTTTTATGCAGACTTTTGCCAGATTTCGATACCCAAAATTTTTGCGATTTTCACAGAATTTTTTTCAAAAGCCGATTCCAAAGCAACTAATAGAGCTTTGCGATCGCAATCACTTCCAGAATCTGCCCCACGAAGTCTACTTTCATGATAAAGCACGAGGAACCTGCCAAAGTTAAACCATTTGGCCAGGAGAGCCCTTTTTTGAAGGCATGTGCTCGATTTCGTCGCCAAATTTTTTTGTCGAATTTTACGCCCTCTCATTTTTAAAAGTCGATTCCACAGCAGCTAATAGAGCTTTGCGATCGCAATCACTTCCAGAATGTGCAAAAGATATTCTAGTTTCATAACAGACCAGCAGGGACCTGCCAAAGTTAAACCATTTGGCCAGGAGAGCCCTTTTATGCAGACTTTTGCCAGATTTCGATACCCAAAATTTTTGCGATTTTCACAGAATTTTTTTCAAAAGCCGATTCCAAAGCAACTAATAGAGCTTTGCAATCACTTCCAGAATCTGCCCCACGAAGTCTACTTTCATGATAAAGCACGAGGAACCTGCCAAAGTTAAACCATTTGGCCAGGAGAGCCCTTTTTTGAAGGCATGTGCTCGATTTCGTCGCCAAATTTTTTTGTCGAATTTTACGCCCTCTCATTTTTAAAAGTCGATTCCACAGCAGCTAATAGAGCTTTGCGATCGCAATCACTTCCAGAATGTGCAAAAGATATTCTAGTTTCATAACAGACCAGCAGGGACCTGCCAAAGTTAAACCATTTGGCCAGGAGAGCCCTTTTATGCAGACTTTTGCCAGATTTCGATACCCAAAATTTTTGCGATTTTCACAGAATTTTTTTCAAAAGCCGATTCCAAAGCAACTAATAGAGCTTTGCGATCGCAATCACTTCCAGAATCTGCCCCACGAAGTCTACTTTCATGATAAAGCACGAGGAACCTGCCAAAGTTAAACCATTTGGCCAGGAGAGCCCTTTTTTGAAGGCATGTGCTCGATTTCGTCGCCAAATTTTTTTGTCGAATTTTACGCCCTCTCATTTTTAAAAGTCGATTCCACAGCAGCTAATAGAGCTTTGCGATCGCAATCACTTCCAGAATGTGCAAAAGATATTCTAGTTTCATAACAGACCAGCAGGGACCTGCCAAAGTTAAACCATTTGGCCAGGAGAGCCCTTTTATGCAGACTTTTGCCAGATTTCGATACCCAAAATTTTTGCGATTTTCACAGAATTTTTTTCAAAAGCCGATTCCAAAGCAACTAATAGAGCTTTGCGATCGCAATCACTTCCAGAATCTGCCCCACGAAGTCTACTTTCATGATAAAGCACGAGGAACCTGCCAAAGTTAAACCATTTGGCCAGGAGAGCCCTTTTTTGAAGGCATGTGCTCGATTTCGTCGCCAAATTTTTTTGTCGAATTTTACGCCCTCTCATTTTTAAAAGTCGATTCCACAGCAGCTAATAGAGCTTTGCGATCGCAATCACTTCCAGAATGTGCAAAAGATATTCTAGTTTCATAACAGACCAGCAGGGACCTGCCAAAGTTAAACCATTTGGCCAGGAGAGCCCTTTTATGCAGACTTTTGCCAGATTTCGATACCCAAAATTTTTGCGATTTTCACAGAATTTTTTTCAAAAGCCGATTCCAAAGCAACTAATAGAGCTTTGCGATCGCAATCACTTCCAGAATCTGCCCCACGAAGTCTACTTTCATGATAAAGCACGAGGAACCTGCCAAAGTTAAACCATTTGGCCAGGAGAGCCCTTTTTTGAAGGCATGTGCTCGATTTCGTCGCCAAATTTTTTTGTCGAATTTTACGCCCTCTCATTTTTAAAAGTCGATTCCACAGCAGCTAATAGAGCTTTGCGATCGCAATCACTTCCAGAATGTGCAAAAGATATTCTAGTTTCATAACAGACCAGCAGGGACCTGCCAAAGTTAAACCATTTGGCCAGGAGAGCCCTTTTATGCAGACTTTTGCCAGATTTCGATACCCAAAATTTTTGCGATTTTCACAGAATTTTTTTCAAAAGCCGATTCCAAAGCAACTAATAGAGCTTTGCGATCGCAATCACTTCCAGAATCTGCCCCACGAAGTCTACTTTCATGATAAAGCACGAGGAACCTGCCAAAGTTAAACCATTTGGCCAGGAGAGCCCTTTTTTGAAGGCATGTGCTCGATTTCGTCGCCAAATTTTTTTGTCGAATTTTACGCCCTCTCATTTTTAAAAGTCGATTCCACAGCAGCTAATAGAGCTTTGCGATCGCAATCACTTCCAGAATGTGCAAAAGATATTCTAGTTTCATAACAGACCAGCAGGGACCTGCCAAAGTTAAACCATTTGGCCAGGAGAGCCCTTTTATGCAGACTTTTGCCAGATTTCGATACCCAAAATTTTTGCGATTTTCACAGAATTTTTTTCAAAAGCCGATTCCAAAGCAACTAATAGAGCTTTGCGATCGCAATCACTTCCAGAATCTGCCCCACGAAGTCTACTTTCATGATAAAGCACGAGGAACCTGCCAAAGTTAAACCATTTGGCCAGGAGAGCCCTTTTTTGAAGGCATGTGCTCGATTTCGTCGCCAAATTTTTTTGTCGAATTTTACGCCCTCTCATTTTTAAAAGTCGATTCCACAGCAGCTAATAGAGCTTTGCGATCGCAATCACTTCCAGAATGTGCAAAAGATATTCTAGTTTCATAACAGACCAGCAGGGACCTGCCAAAGTTAAACCATTTGGCCAGGAGAGCCCTTTTATGCAGACTTTTGCCAGATTTCGATACCCAAAATTTTTGCGATTTTCACAGAATTTTTTTCAAAAGCCGATTCCAAAGCAACTAATAGAGCTTTGCGATCGCAATCACTTCCAGAATCTGCCCCACGAAGTCTACTTTCATGATAAAGCACGAGGAACCTGCCAAAGTTAAACCATTTGGCCAGGAGAGCCCTTTTTTGAAGGCATGTGCTCGATTTCGTCGCCAAATTTTTTTGTCGAATTTTACGCCCTCTCATTTTTAAAAGTCGATTCCACAGCAGCTAATAGAGCTTTGCGATCGCAATCACTTCCAGAATGTGCAAAAGATATTCTAGTTTCATAACAGACCAGCAGGGACCTGCCAAAGTTAAACCATTTGGCCAGGAGAGCCCTTTTATGCAGACTTTTGCCAGATTTCGATACCCAAAATTTTTGCGATTTTCACAGAATTTTTTTCAAAAGCCGATTCCAAAGCAACTAATAGAGCTTTGCGATCGCAATCACTTCCAGAATCTGCCCCACGAAGTCTACTTTCATGATAAAGCACGAGGAACCTGCCAAAGTTAAACCATTTGGCCAGGAGAGCCCTTTTTTGAAGGCATGTGCTCGATTTCGTCGCCAAATTTTTTTGTCGAATTTTACGCCCTCTCATTTTTAAAAGTCGATTCCACAGCAGCTAATAGAGCTTTGCGATCGCAATCACTTCCAGAATGTGCAAAAGATATTCTAGTTTCATAACAGACCAGCAGGGACCTGCCAAAGTTAAACCATTTGGCCAGGAGAGCCCTTTTATGCAGACTTTTGCCAGATTTCGATACCCAAAATTTTTGCGATTTTCACAGAATTTTTTTCAAAAGCCGATTCCAAAGCAACTAATAGAGCTTTGCGATCGCAATCACTTCCAGAATCTGCCCCACGAAGTCTACTTTCATGATAAAGCACGAGGAACCTGCCAAAGTTAAACCATTTGGCCAGGAGAGCCCTTTTTTGAAGGCATGTGCTCGATTTCGTCGCCAAATTTTTTTGTCGAATTTTACGCCCTCTCATTTTTAAAAGTCGATTCCACAGCAGCTAATAGAGCTTTGCGATCGCAATCACTTCCAGAATGTGCAAAAGATATTCTAGTTTCATAACAGACCAGCAGGGACCTGCCAAAGTTAAACCATTTGGCCAGGAGAGCCCTTTTATGCAGACTTTTGCCAGATTTCGATACCCAAAATTTTTGCGATTTTCACAGAATTTTTTTCAAAAGCCGATTCCAAAGCAACTAATAGAGCTTTGCGATCGCAATCACTTCCAGAATCTGCCCCACGAAGTCTACTTTCATGATAAAGCACGAGGAACCTGCCAAAGTTAAACCATTTGGCCAGGAGAGCCCTTTTTTGAAGGCATGTGCTCGATTTCGTCGCCAAATTTTTTTGTCGAATTTTACGCCCTCTCATTTTTAAAAGTCGATTCCACAGCAGCTAATAGAGCTTTGCGATCGCAATCACTTCCAGAATGTGCAAAAGATATTCTAGTTTCATAACAGACCAGCAGGGACCTGCCAAAGTTAAACCATTTGGCCAGGAGAGCCCTTTTATGCAGACTTTTGCCAGATTTCGATACCCAAAATTTTTGCGATTTTCACAGAATTTTTTTCAAAAGCCGATTCCAAAGCAACTAATAGAGCTTTGCGATCGCAATCACTTCCAGAATCTGCCCCACGAAGTCTACTTTCATGATAAAGCACGAGGAACCTGCCAAAGTTAAACCATTTGGCCAGGAGAGCCCTTTTTTGAAGGCATGTGCTCGATTTCGTCGCCAAATTTTTTTGTCGAATTTTACGCCCTCTCATTTTTAAAAGTCGATTCCACAGCAGCTAATAGAGCTTTGCGATCGCAATCACTTCCAGAATGTGCAAAAGATATTCTAGTTTCATAACAGACCAGCAGGGACCTGCCAAAGTTAAACCATTTGGCCAGGAGAGCCCTTTTATGCAGACTTTTGCCAGATTTCGATACCCAAAATTTTTGCGATTTTCACAGAATTTTTTTCAAAAGCCGATTCCAAAGCAACTAATAGAGCTTTGCGATCGCAATCACTTCCAGAATCTGCCCCACGAAGTCTACTTTCATGATAAAGCACGAGGAACCTGCCAAAGTTAAACCATTTGGCCAGGAGAGCCCTTTTTTGAAGGCATGTGCTCGATTTCGTCGCCAAATTTTTTTGTCGAATTTTACGCCCTCTCATTTTTAAAAGTCGATTCCACAGCAGCTAATAGAGCTTTGCGATCGCAATCACTTCCAGAATGTGCAAAAGATATTCTAGTTTCATAACAGACCAGCAGGGACCTGCCAAAGTTAAACCATTTGGCCAGGAGAGCCCTTTTATGCAGACTTTTGCCAGATTTCGATACCCAAAATTTTTGCGATTTTCACAGAATTTTTTTCAAAAGCCGATTCCAAAGCAACTAATAGAGCTTTGCGATCGCAATCACTTCCAGAATCTGCCCCACGAAGTCTACTTTCATGATAAAGCACGAGGAACCTGCCAAAGTTAAACCATTTGGCCAGGAGAGCCCTTTTTTGAAGGCATGTGCTCGATTTCGTCGCCAAATTTTTTTGTCGAATTTTACGCCCTCTCATTTTTAAAAGTCGATTCCACAGCAGCTAATAGAGCTTTGCGATCGCAATCACTTCCAGAATGTGCAAAAGATATTCTAGTTTCATAACAGACCAGCAGGGACCTGCCAAAGTTAAACCATTTGGCCAGGAGAGCCCTTTTATGCAGACTTTTGCCAGATTTCGATACCCAAAATTTTTGCGATTTTCACAGAATTTTTTTCAAAAGCCGATTCCAAAGCAACTAATAGAGCTTTGCGATCGCAATCACTTCCAGAATCTGCCCCACGAAGTCTACTTTCATGATAAAGCACGAGGAACCTGCCAAAGTTAAACCATTTGGCCAGGAGAGCCCTTTTTTGAAGGCATGTGCTCGATTTCGTCGCCAAATTTTTTTGTCGAATTTTACGCCCTCTCATTTTTAAAAGTCGATTCCACAGCAGCTAATAGAGCTTTGCGATCGCAATCACTTCCAGAATGTGCAAAAGATATTCTAGTTTCATAACAGACCAGCAGGGACCTGCCAAAGTTAAACCATTTGGCCAGGAGAGCCCTTTTATGCAGACTTTTGCCAGATTTCGATACCCAAAATTTTTGCGATTTTCACAGAATTTTTTTCAAAAGCCGATTCCAAAGCAACTAATAGAGCTTTGCGATCGCAATCACTTCCAGAATCTGCCCCACGAAGTCTACTTTCATGATAAAGCACGAGGAACCTGCCAAAGTTAAACCATTTGGCCAGGAGAGCCCTTTTTTGAAGGCATGTGCTCGATTTCGTCGCCAAATTTTTTTGTCGAATTTTACGCCCTCTCATTTTTAAAAGTCGATTCCACAGCAGCTAATAGAGCTTTGCGATCGCAATCACTTCCAGAATGTGCAAAAGATATTCTAGTTTCATAACAGACCAGCAGGGACCTGCCAAAGTTAAACCATTTGGCCAGGAGAGCCCTTTTATGCAGACTTTTGCCAGATTTCGATACCCAAAATTTTTGCGATTTTCACAGAATTTTTTTCAAAAGCCGATTCCAAAGCAACTAATAGAGCTTTGCGATCGCAATCACTTCCAGAATCTGCCCCACGAAGTCTACTTTCATGATAAAGCACGAGGAACCTGCCAAAGTTAAACCATTTGGCCAGGAGAGCCCTTTTTTGAAGGCATGTGCTCGATTTCGTCGCCAAATTTTTTTGTCGAATTTTACGCCCTCTCATTTTTAAAAGTCGATTCCACAGCAGCTAATAGAGCTTTGCGATCGCAATCACTTCCAGAATGTGCAAAAGATATTCTAGTTTCATAACAGACCAGCAGGGACCTGCCAAAGTTAAACCATTTGGCCAGGAGAGCCCTTTTATGCAGACTTTTGCCAGATTTCGATACCCAAAATTTTTGCGATTTTCACAGAATTTTTTTCAAAAGCCGATTCCAAAGCAACTAATAGAGCTTTGCGATCGCAATCACTTCCAGAATCTGCCCCACGAAGTCTACTTTCATGATAAAGCACGAGGAACCTGCCAAAGTTAAACCATTTGGCCAGGAGAGCCCTTTTTTGAAGGCATGTGCTCGATTTCGTCGCCAAATTTTTTTGTCGAATTTTACGCCCTCTCATTTTTAAAAGTCGATTCCACAGCAGCTAATAGAGCTTTGCGATCGCAATCACTTCCAGAATGTGCAAAAGATATTCTAGTTTCATAACAGACCAGCAGGGACCTGCCAAAGTTAAACCATTTGGCCAGGAGAGCCCTTTTATGCAGACTTTTGCCAGATTTCGATACCCAAAATTTTTGCGATTTTCACAGAATTTTTTTCAAAAGCCGATTCCAAAGCAACTAATAGAGCTTTGCGATCGCAATCACTTCCAGAATCTGCCCCACGAAGTCTACTTTCATGATAAAGCACGAGGAACCTGCCAAAGTTAAACCATTTGGCCAGGAGAGCCCTTTTTTGAAGGCATGTGCTCGATTTCGTCGCCAAATTTTTTGTCGAATTTTACGCCCTCTCATTTTTAAAAGTCGATTCCACAGCAGCTAATAGAGCTTTGCGATCGCAATCACTTCCAGAATGTGCAAAAGATATTCTAGTTTCATAACAGACCAGCAGGGACCTGCCAAAGTTAAACCATTTGGCCAGGAGAGCCCTTTTATGCAGACTTTTGCCAGATTTCGATACCCAAAATTTTTGCGATTTTCACAGAATTTTTTTCAAAAGCCGATTCCAAAGCAACTAATAGAGCTTTGCGATCGCAATCACTTCCAGAATCTGCCCCACGAAGTCTACTTTCATGATAAAGCACGAGGAACCTGCCAAAGTTAAACCATTTGGCCAGGAGAGCCCTTTTTTGAAGGCATGTGCTCGATTTCGTCGCCAAATTTTTTTGTCGAATTTTACGCCCTCTCATTTTTAAAAGTCGATTCCACAGCAGCTAATAGAGCTTTGCGATCGCAATCACTTCCAGAATGTGCAAAAGATATTCTAGTTTCATAACAGACCAGCAGGGACCTGCCAAAGTTAAACCATTTGGCCAGGAGAGCCCTTTTATGCAGACTTTTGCCAGATTTCGATACCCAAAATTTTTGCGATTTTCACAGAATTTTTTTCAAAAGCCGATTCCAAAGCAACTAATAGAGCTTTGCGATCGCAATCACTTCCAGAATCTGCCCCACGAAGTCTACTTTCATGATAAAGCACGAGGAACCTGCCAAAGTTAAACCATTTGGCCAGGAGAGCCCTTTTTTGAAGGCATGTGCTCGATTTCGTCGCCAAATTTTTTTGTCGAATTTTACGCCCTCTCATTTTTAAAAGTCGATTCCACAGCAGCTAATAGAGCTTTGCGATCGCAATCACTTCCAGAATGTGCAAAAGATATTCTAGTTTCATAACAGACCAGCAGGGACCTGCCAAAGTTAAACCATTTGGCCAGGAGAGCCCTTTTATGCAGACTTTTGCCAGATTTCGATACCCAAAATTTTTGCGATTTTCACAGAATTTTTTTCAAAAGCCGATTCCAAAGCAACTAATAGAGCTTTGCGATCGCAATCACTTCCAGAATCTGCCCCACGAAGTCTACTTTCATGATAAAGCACGAGGAACCTGCCAAAGTTAAACCATTTGGCCAGGAGAGCCCTTTTTTGAAGGCATGTGCTCGATTTCGTCGCCAAATTTTTTTTGTCGAATTTTACGCCCTCTCATTTTTAAAAGTCGATTCCACAGCAGCTAATAGAGCTTTGCGATCGCAATCACTTCCAGAATGTGCAAAAGATATTCTAGTTTCATAACAGACCAGCAGGGACCTGCCAAAGTTAAACCATTTGGCCAGGAGAGCCCTTTTATGCAGACTTTTGCCAGATTTCGATACCCAAAATTTTTGCGATTTTCACAGAATTTTTTTCAAAAGCCGATTCCAAAGCAACTAATAGAGCTTTGCGATCGCAATCACTTCCAGAATCTGCCCCACGAAGTCTACTTTCATGATAAAGCACGAGGAACCTGCCAAAGTTAAACCATTTGGCCAGGAGAGCCCTTTTTTGAAGGCATGTGCTCGATTTCGTCGCCAAATTTTTTTGTCGAATTTTACGCCCTCTCATTTTTAAAAGTCGATTCCACAGCAGCTAATAGAGCTTTGCGATCGCAATCACTTCCAGAATGTGCAAAAGATATTCTAGTTTCATAACAGACCAGCAGGGACCTGCCAAAGTTAAACCATTTGGCCAGGAGAGCCCTTTTATGCAGACTTTTGCCAGATTTCGATACCCAAAATTTTTGCGATTTTCACAGAATTTTTTCAAAAGCCGATTCCAAAGCAACTAATAGAGCTTTGCGATCGCAATCACTTCCAGAATCTGCCCCACGAAGTCTACTTTCATGATAAAGCACGAGGAACCTGCCAAAGTTAAACCATTTGGCCAGGAGAGCCCTTTTTTGAAGGCATGTGCTCGATTTCGTCGCCAAATTTTTTTGTCGAATTTTACGCCCTCTCATTTTTAAAAGTCGATTCCACAGCAGCTAATAGAGCTTTGCGATCGCAATCACTTCCAGAATGTGCAAAAGATATTCTAGTTTCATAACAGACCAGCAGGGACCTGCCAAAGTTAAACCATTTGGCCAGGAGAGCCCTTTTATGCAGACTTTTGCCAGATTTCGATACCCAAAATTTTTGCGATTTTCACAGAATTTTTTTCAAAAGCCGATTCCAAAGCAACTAATAGAGCTTTGCGATCGCAATCACTTCCAGAATCTGCCCCACGAAGTCTACTTTCATGATAAAGCACGAGGAACCTGCCAAAGTTAAACCATTTGGCCAGGAGAGCCCTTTTTTGAAGGCATGTGCTCGATTTCGTCGCCAAATTTTTTTGTCGAATTTTACGCCCTCTCATTTTTAAAAGTCGATTCCACAGCAGCTAATAGAGCTTTGCGATCGCAATCACTTCCAGAATGTGCAAAAGATATTCTAGTTTCATAACAGACCAGCAGGGACCTGCCAAAGTTAAACCATTTGGCCAGGAGAGCCCTTTTATGCAGACTTTTGCCAGATTTCGATACCCAAAATTTTGCGATTTTCACAGAATTTTTTTCAAAAGCCGATTCCAAAGCAACTAATAGAGCTTTGCGATCGCAATCACTTCCAGAATCTGCCCCACGAAGTCTACTTTCATGATAAAGCACGAGGAACCTGCCAAAGTTAAACCATTTGGCCAGGAGAGCCCTTTTTTGAAGGCATGTGCTCGATTTCGTCGCCAAATTTTTTTGTCGAATTTTACGCCCTCTCATTTTTAAAAGTCGATTCCACAGCAGCTAATAGAGCTTTGCGATCGCAATCACTTCCAGAATGTGCAAAAGATATTCTAGTTTCATAACAGACCAGCAGGGACCTGCCAAAGTTAAACCATTTGGCCAGGAGAGCCCTTTTATGCAGACTTTTGCCAGATTTCGATACCCAAAATTTTTTGCGATTTTCACAGAATTTTTTTCAAAAGCCGATTCCAAAGCAACTAATAGAGCTTTGCGATCGCAATCACTTCCAGAATCTGCCCCACGAAGTCTACTTTCATGATAAAGCACGAGGAACCTGCCAAAGTTAAACCATTTGGCCAGGAGAGCCCTTTTTTGAAGGCATGTGCTCGATTTCGTCGCCAAATTTTTTTGTCGAATTTTACGCCCTCTCATTTTAAAAGTCGATTCCACAGCAGCTAATAGAGCTTTGCGATCGCAATCACTTCCAGAATGTGCAAAAGATATTCTAGTTTCATAACAGACCAGCAGGGACCTGCCAAAGTTAAACCATTTGGCCAGGAGAGCCCCTTTTATGCAGACTTTTGCCAGATTTCGATACCCAAAATTTTTGCGATTTTCACAGAATTTTTTTCAAAAGCCGATTCCAAAGCAACTAATAGAGCTTTGCGATCGCAATCACTTCCAGAATCTGCCCCACGAAGTCTACTTTCATGATAAAGCACGAGGAACCTGCCAAAGTTAAACCATTTGGCCAGGAGAGCCCTTTTTTGAAGGCATGTGCTCGATTTCGTCGCCAAATTTTTTTGTCGAATTTTACGCCCTCTCATTTTTAAAAGTCGATTCCACAGCAGCTAATAGAGCTTTGCGATCGCAATCACTTCCAGAATGTGCAAAAGATATTCTAGTTTCATAACAGACCAGCAGGGACCTGCCAAAGTTAAACCATTTGGCCAGGAGAGCCTTTTATGCAGACTTTTGCCAGATTTCGATACCCAAAATTTTTGCGATTTTCACAGAATTTTTTTCAAAAGCCGATTCCAAAGCAACTAATAGAGCTTTGCGATCGCAATCACTTCCAGAATCTGCCCCACGAAGTCTACTTTCATGATAAAGCACGAGGAACCTGCCAAAGTTAAACCATTTGGCCAGGAGAGCCCTTTTTTGAAGGCATGTGCTCGATTTCGTCGCCAAATTTTTTTGTCGAATTTTACGCCCTCTCATTTTTAAAAGTCGATTCCACAGCAGCTAATAGAGCTTTGCGATCGCAATCACTTCCAGAATGTGCAAAAGATATTCTAGTTTCATAACAGACCCAGCAGGGACCTGCCAAAGTTAAACCATTTGGCCAGGAGAGCCCTTTTATGCAGACTTTTGCCAGATTTCGATACCCAAAATTTTTGCGATTTTCACAGAATTTTTTTCAAAAGCCGATTCCAAAGCAACTAATAGAGCTTTGCGATCGCAATCACTTCCAGAATCTGCCCCACGAAGTCTACTTTCATGATAAAGCACGAGGAACCTGCCAAAGTTAAACCATTTGGCCAGGAGAGCCCTTTTTTGAAGGCATGTGCTCGATTTCGTCGCCAAATTTTTTGTCGAATTTTACGCCCTCTCATTTTTAAAAGTCGATTCCACAGCAGCTAATAGAGCTTTGCGATCGCAATCACTTCCAGAATGTGCAAAAGATATTCTAGTTTCATAACAGACCAGCAGGGACCTGCCAAAGTTAAACCATTTGGCCAGGAGAGCCCTTTTATGCAGACTTTTGCCAGATTTCGATACCCAAAATTTTTGCGATTTTCACAGAATTTTTTTCAAAAGCCGATTCCAAAGCAACTAATAGAGCTTTGCGATCGCAATCACTTCCAGAATCTGCCCCACGAAGTCTACTTTCATGATAAAGCACGAGGAACCTGCCAAAGTTAAACCATTTGGCCAGGAGAGCCCTTTTTTGAAGGCATGTGCTCGATTTCGTCGCCAAATTTTTTTGTCGAATTTTACGCCCTCTCATTTTTAAAAGTCGATTCCACAGCAGCTAATAGAGCTTTGCGATCGCAATCACTTCCAGAATGTGCAAAAGATATTCTAGTTTCATAACAGACCAGCAGGGACCTGCCAAAGTTAAACCATTTGGCCAGGAGAGCCCTTTTATGCAGACTTTTGCCAGATTTCGATACCCAAAATTTTTGCGATTTTCACAGAATTTTTTTCAAAAGCCGATTCCAAAGCAACTAATAGAGCTTTGCGATCGCAATCACTTCCAGAATCTGCCCCACGAAGTCTACTTTCATGATAAAGCACGAGGAACCTGCCAAAGTTAAACCATTTGGCCAGGAGAGCCCTTTTTTGAAGGCATGTGCTCGATTTCGTCGCCAAATTTTTTTTGTCGAATTTTACGCCCTCTCATTTTTAAAAGTCGATTCCACAGCAGCTAATAGAGCTTTGCGATCGCAATCACTTCCAGAATGTGCAAAAGATATTCTAGTTTCATAACAGACCAGCAGGGACCTGCCAAAGTTAAACCATTTGGCCAGGAGAGCCCTTTTATGCAGACTTTTGCCAGATTTCGATACCCAAAATTTTTGCGATTTTCACAGAATTTTTTTCAAAAGCCGATTCCAAAGCAACTAATAGAGCTTTGCGATCGCAATCACTTCCAGAATCTGCCCCACGAAGTCTACTTTCATGATAAAGCACGAGGAACCTGCCAAAGTTAAACCATTTGGCCAGGAGAGCCCTTTTTTGAAGGCATGTGCTCGATTTCGTCGCCAAATTTTTTTGTCGAATTTTACGCCCTCTCATTTTTAAAAGTCGATTCCACAGCAGCTAATAGAGCTTTGCGATCGCAATCACTTCCAGAATGTGCAAAAGATATTCTAGTTTCATAACAGACCAGCAGGGACCTGCCAAAGTTAAACCATTTGGCCAGGAGAGCCCTTTTATGCAGACTTTTGCCAGATTTCGATACCCAAAATTTTTGCGATTTTCACAGAATTTTTTTCAAAAGCCGATTCCAAAGCAACTAATAGAGCTTTGCGATCGCAATCACTTCCAGAATCTGCCCCACGAAGTCTACTTTCATGATAAAGCACGAGGAAACCTGCCAAAGTTAAACCATTTGGCCAGGAGAGCCCTTTTTTGAAGGCATGTGCTCGATTTCGTCGCCAAATTTTTTTGTCGAATTTTACGCCCTCTCATTTTTAAAAGTCGATTCCACAGCAGCTAATAGAGCTTTGCGATCGCAATCACTTCCAGAATGTGCAAAAGATATTCTAGTTTCATAACAGACCAGCAGGGACCTGCCAAAGTTAAACCATTTGGCCAGGAGAGCCCTTTTATGCAGACTTTTGCCAGATTTCGATACCCAAAATTTTTGCGATTTTCACAGAATTTTTTCAAAAGCCGATTCCAAAGCAACTAATAGAGCTTTGCGATCGCAATCACTTCCAGAATCTGCCCCACGAAGTCTACTTTCATGATAAAGCACGAGGGAACCTGCCAAAGTTAAACCATTTGGCCAGGAGAGCCCTTTTTTGAAGGCATGTGCTCGATTTCGTCGCCAAATTTTTTTGTCGAATTTTACGCCCTCTCATTTTTAAAAGTCGATTCCACAGCAGCTAATAGAGCTTTGCGATCGCAATCACTTCCAGAATGTGCAAAAGATATTCTAGTTTCATAACAGACCAGCAGGGACCTGCCAAAGTTAAACCATTTGGCCAGGAGAGCCCTTTTATGCAGACTTTTGCCAGATTTCGATACCCAAAATTTTTGCGATTTTCACAGAATTTTTTTCAAAAGCCGATTCCAAGCAACTAATAGAGCTTTGCGATCGCAATCACTTCCAGAATCTGCCCACGAAGTCTACTTTCATGATAAAGCACGAGGAACCTGCCAAAGTTAAACCATTTGGCCAGGAGAGCCCTTTTTTGAAGGCATGTGCTCGATTTCGTCGCCAAATTTTTTTGTCGAATTTTACGCCCTCTCATTTTTAAAAGTCGATTCCACAGCAGCTAATAGAGCTTTGCGATCGCAATCACTTCCAGAATGTGCAAAAGATATTCTAGTTTCATAACAGACCAGCAGGGACCTGCCAAAGTTAAACCATTTGGCCAGGAGAGCCCTTTTATGCAGACTTTTGCCAGATTTCGATACCCAAAATTTTTGCGATTTTCACAGAATTTTTTTCAAAAGCCGATTCCAAAGCAACTAATAGAGCTTTGCGATCGCAATCACTTCCAGAATCTGCCCCACGAAGTCTACTTTCATGATAAAGCACGAGGAACCTGCCAAAGTTAAACCATTTGGCCAGGAGAGCCCTTTTTTGAAGGCATGTGCTCGATTTCGTCGCCAAATTTTTTTGTCGAATTTTACGCCCTCTCATTTTTAAAAGTCGATTCCACAGCAGCTAATAGAGCTTTGCGATCGCAATCACTTCCAGAATGTGCAAAAGATATTCTAGTTTCATAACAGACCAGCAGGGACCTGCCAAAGTTAAACCATTTGGCCAGGAGAGCCCTTTTATGCAGACTTTTGCCAGATTTCGATACCCAAAATTTTTGCGATTTTCACAGAATTTTTTCAAAGCCGATTCCAAAGCAACTAATAGAGCTTTGCGATCGCAATCACTTCCAGAATCTGCCCCACGAAGTCTACTTTCATGATAAAGCACGAGGAACCTGCCAAAGTTAAACCATTTGGCCAGGAGAGCCCTTTTTTGAAGGCATGTGCTCGATTTCGTCGCCAAATTTTTTTGTCGAATTTTACGCCCTCTCATTTTTAAAAGTCGATTCCACAGCAGCTAATAGAGCTTTGCGATCGCAATCACTTCCAGAATGTGCAAAAGATATTCTAGTTTCATAACAGACCAGCAGGGACCTGCCAAAGTTAAACCATTTGGCCAGGAGAGCCCTTTTATGCAGACTTTTGCCAGATTTCGATACCCAAAATTTTTGCGATTTTCACAGAATTTTTTTCAAAAGCCGATTCCAAAGCAACTAATAGAGCTTTGCGATCGCAATCACTTCCAGAATCTGCCCCACGAAGTCTACTTTCATGATAAAGCACGAGGAACCTGCCAAAGTTAAACCATTTGGCCAGGAGAGCCCTTTTTTGAAGGCATGTGCTCGATTTCGTCGCCAAATTTTTTTGTCGAATTTTACGCCCTCTCATTTTTAAAAGTCGATTCCACAGCAGCTAATAGAGCTTTGCGATCGCAATCACTTCCAGAATGTGCAAAAGATATTCTAGTTTCATAACAGACCAGCAGGGACCTGCCAAAGTTAAACCATTTGGCCAGGAGAGCCCTTTTATGCAGACTTTTGCCAGATTTCGATACCCAAATTTTTGCGATTTTCACAGAATTTTTTTCAAAAGCCGATTCCAAAGCAACTAATAGAGCTTTGCGATCGCAATCACTTCCAGAATCTGCCCCACGAAGTCTACTTTCATGATAAAGCACGAGGAAACCTGCCAAAGTTAAACCATTTGGCCAGGAGAGCCCTTTTTTGAAGGCATGTGCTCGATTTCGTCGCCAAATTTTTTTGTCGAATTTTACGCCCTCTCATTTTTAAAAGTCGATTCCACAGCAGCTAATAGAGCTTTGCGATCGCAATCACTTCCAGAATGTGCAAAAGATATTCTAGTTTCATAACAGACCAGCAGGGACCTGCCAAAGTTAAACCATTTGGCCAGGAGAGCCCTTTTATGCAGACTTTTGCCAGATTTCGATACCCAAAATTTTTGCGATTTTCACAGAATTTTTTTCAAAAGCCGATTCCAAAGCAACTAATAGAGCTTTGCGATCGCAATCACTTCCAGAATCTGCCCCACGAAGTCTACTTTCATGATAAAGCACGAGGAACCTGCCAAAGTTAAACCATTTGGCCAGGAGAGCCCTTTTTTGAAGGCATGTGCTCGATTTCGTCGCCAAATTTTTTTGTCGAATTTTACGCCCTCTCATTTTTAAAAGTCGATTCCACAGCAGCTAATAGAGCTTTGCGATCGCAATCACTTCCAGAATGTGCAAAAGATATTCTAGTTTCATAACAGACCAGCAGGGACCTGCCAAAGTTAAACCATTTGGCCAGGAGAGCCCTTTTATGCAGACTTTTGCCAGATTTCGATACCCAAAATTTTGCGATTTTCACAGAATTTTTTTCAAAAGCCGATTCCAAAGCAACTAATAGAGCTTTGCGATCGCAATCACTTCCAGAATCTGCCCCACGAAGTCTACTTTCATGATAAAGCACGAGGAACCTGCCAAAGTTAAACCATTTGGCCAGGAGAGCCCTTTTTTGAAGGCATGTGCTCGATTTCGTCGCCAAATTTTTTTGTCGAATTTTACGCCCTCTCATTTTTAAAAGTCGATTCCACAGCAGCTAATAGAGCTTTGCGATCGCAATCACTTCCAGAATGTGCAAAAGATATTCTAGTTTCATAACAGACCAGCAGGGACCTGCCAAAGTTAAACCATTTGGCCAGGAGAGCCCTTTTATGCAGACTTTTGCCAGATTTCGATACCCAAAATTTTTGCGATTTTCACAGAATTTTTTTCAAAAGCCGATTCCAAAGCAACTAATAGAGCTTTGCGATCGCAATCACTTCCAGAATCTGCCCCACGAAGTCTACTTTCATGATAAAGCACGAGGAAACCTGCCAAAGTTAAACCATTTGGCCAGGAGAGCCCTTTTTTGAAGGCATGTGCTCGATTTCGTCGCCAAATTTTTTTGTCGAATTTTACGCCCTCTCATTTTTAAAAGTCGATTCCACAGCAGCTAATAGAGCTTTGCGATCGCAATCACTTCCAGAATGTGCAAAAGATATTCTAGTTTCATAACAGACCAGCAGGGACCTGCCAAAGTTAAACCATTTGGCCAGGAGAGCCCTTTTATGCAGACTTTTGCCAGATTTCGATACCCAAAATTTTTGCGATTTTCACAGAATTTTTTTCAAAAGCCGATTCCAAAGCAACTAATAGAGCTTTGCGATCGCAATCACTTCCAGAATCTGCCCCACGAAGTCTACTTTCATGATAAAGCACGAGGAACCTGCCAAAGTTAAACCATTTGGCCAGGAGAGCCCTTTTTTGAAGGCATGTGCTCGATTTCGTCGCCAAATTTTTTTGTCGAATTTTACGCCCTCTCATTTTTAAAAGTCGATTCCACAGCAGCTAATAGAGCTTTGCGATCGCAATCACTTCCAGAATGTGCAAAAGATATTCTAGTTTCATAACAGACCAGCAGGGACCTGCCAAAGTTAAACCATTTGGCCAGGAGAGCCCTTTTATGCAGACTTTTGCCAGATTTCGATACCCAAAATTTTTGCGATTTTCACAGAATTTTTTTCAAAAGCCGATTCCAAAGCAACTAATAGAGCTTTGCGATCGCAATCACTTCCAGAATCTGCCCCACGAAGTCTACTTTCATGATAAAGCACGAGGAACCTGCCAAAGTTAAACCATTTGGCCAGGAGAGCCCTTTTTGAAGGCATGTGCTCGATTTCGTCGCCAAATTTTTTTGTCGAATTTTACGCCCTCTCATTTTAAAAGTCGATTCCACAGCAGCTAATAGAGCTTTGCGATCGCAATCACTTCCAGAATGTGCAAAAGATATTCTTAGTTTCATA